>JAMKCH010006065.1:0-33850 GCA_023653785.1 Ophioderma brevispina
GAACACTATCACTGGTAAAAATGTTTCATTACCATATTCAACACGAATAAGTCATAGAGACATCATGAAACCCAGCTAATGGAAAGGGCTAATGCGGCGTTAACTACACAAAAGAGTGTGTAATGTGCAATACAATCTTCTTTTCAATCATACTTATTTGTTACAAGCTGTTACGTTTTAACCTTTTCACTCAGAATTGATATGTACAGCAGAAGAAAAAAAAAACAGGAAACAAGCTGTAAGAATATTAAATTCAGCAAAGCATACACACTAAATTGCTCTTGTTAAAATGATGAAGAGAACAATTGCCACATTAGCCAAGACAAAAAGTAATGATCAAGATAAACAAAATATTCCAAAAATGTTAACTGGGAACAGTAAAGCAAAGCAATTAAAAGATGCCTGTTCAATTCACAAAAACGAGTGAATTCTTTGGACAGAAAGAAAGATTGCATTCCAACATAATCACTCGTCAATTGGGTAGATATCAAGAGAAAATTTCAAATGCATGCCAGAAATAGGAAGCAACTTATAGTCATTTATTCTAAACAGGACTGTTATGGAATGAGTCTTGAACTCTAGTAATTAAGCAGAATTGAATGAGATTGTATTGGGTTCAGTAAAAAAAAAAATCACAGTCTGGGTAGCCACAATTTGCGTACCCACTGCAGTCTGCACCCAGTTGAATTCAGCAGCCTAGACTGCTAGTGTCGTCTGCCGTCATGGTTTGTGGTCAAAACAGTGGACAAACAGGCGACACAAAAAGGGTTACTAATTCAAAAAAATGGTTCATGATCACGGTTCAGCTGCTTAGCAGGCGACTAAAATTGCCTTGCCTTGCAATATGGTAACTCCTATGTATATGGTTACTCCCATGTCAGGTAAGATGTTTGCTGGTGCCCTGGTCTTCTTCTGCCATATGTTGGAACAAAGAGGGCATATTTTCTTAATATGTGCTTCATCTGGCATACAGAGGGCATGGCCTAAAGATCTGACCTACTAAATAAATGGTGTGGCATTGGTCATGTCATAGATGCTTACATTTATGACCCGATCCATGCACTTGATATTGAGCATGATTCTGTAGCAGATGTGGCTTTCGTTTTACTGGTAAGCTGCTAGACTGGTTGGCAGATGACTTAAGAGATTGGTCTTTGAAGGTTGTTCTGAATGGGAAATTTTCTAGTAAAAGTCCATCAATGCAAGTGTTCCACAAGGCTCTATCCTCAGCCCCTTCTATTCATTTTAATTGATGACATTACCCTGGGCCAGTCAAACACTTCCATTTAGTATGCTTGTGATGTCACCCTCATGGCTTTCCTTATGTCAAAAGAGGACAGTAGTGCTGCTACTGCCTCTCTAAAGCAGAACCTGAGCAAAAGTGAAAATTGGGCCATCACCATAACCTATCAGAGAGATGCACAAGACAACCATCCCACCCTCCAGTTCTTTGACACAACATATACAGAAGCAGCAAAATGTAATCTACTTGGCTTCACTCTGAGAAAAGACCTCTCCTGGCGGGAAATTACCAAGATGGCTAGCTCAGAAGCCCAGTATATTGGCCTCCTCTGTAGAGTGAGCCTTATCTACAATCTTGTTCATAATTATTGGAACACTGTGTCAACTTTGTTCCTGCCCCTCAATTTATTGTTGTGTGAACTTGGTCAATCTCACTGCATATTATCGTCAATACTGACTTTGGAGGGGACACGGAGGGGGAAAGAAAATTATAATGACAATGTGCCTCAAGCCTAATTTCCTTTGCAATAACTACCCATATTAACAACTGTTCCAAAGACTTAATATGAACAAGACGTCAACAATGCCACCACAGGTTATATATACACACAGATCCCTACAGCCAGTGGCAGCCACAACATATCCCCATATAACAGTATGGTTGCCAACTGGGCCAAATGTTGAACCTCTTTTTCCCATGCTTATGAATAAACTGAAGTTAGTTTGCTATATTTGTTGCCTCGCAAGGGTCACCATGAATGCCAAAGGGCAAGGGACCTCACCCTTAAAGAAAAGTGCAATGCATAGAGCTGCAACTGCAGTGACTCTTAGTAAATTGACAAGATAAAATTTGAGTTGCAACAGGAAGATGATGATGGTTGATGATGATGAAGACCGACTTATTTGGAAAATGGGTGAAGATGTCTTCAATAATAGTGGATATAGAAACAGGCTGAACAGAACAGAACACAGCACTAGCTAGGAAGGGACATGAGCATTTATTAAAGCGAAATGTCAGGCTAATATAATCTATGCTTCAACATATCATAAATACATTTTCATTTAAAATTAATGTCTTTTAGTCAGAAAAAAATACACTCTAATATTGATAACAAAGGAAAACGTTTATAATATCTTCTGTATGATTGCAGCCATTTTGATCGACCCATGTGAAAAGTAGAAATCATGATGATATGTAGTGCATAGTGTATCTTGAAGGAAGTAGCCAATGAATGAAACAACCAAACCTTTTCAGTTATATCCTGTTCAAGAATTTGTCCCAGTTTTTTAAGCAGTCGATAGTGATTTTCTACTGGACACACTATATAATCTGATTTAATGACCAGAAGTAACCTAGACATTCCACAGACACCTGTTTTTCTCAAGTCATACAACATCACCAATGCCGAGCAACGTCACCAATGCCGAACATGGCAACCTTATTGCAGTTGATATTCTTTCTTTCAGACTGCAAAGACATCTTTAAAAACATACTTAAATTAAAAATTAGCCTGTTAGTACACTTTAAAGTTTGTAGGGGTGCTTCTTAGGCATTACTGCTTATATTGGGTGGGTGGTCCAATTTGTTCATAAAATGTTCTCTACCTGATTCTAATTTAAAAAAAAAAATCAAATTGCTCCATCAGTTTGGATATTAGAAGCAAAAAATGTGTATCAGAATACTCTTTAATGTTAGCATTCAACATGTTTATGCATGAAATATTTAATACAGTGCCCTGCAGTCAATTTCCGTATCTCACACATTCACATTTTCACACAGGCTTCCTCTACAAATAAATGCCGATGTCCACACTGGTATCAGCTCCCATCAGTCTTTAAGATCCAATCAGGCTCTTCCGTATGTCTATAGGGATTTCTACAAAAGCAGGCCAGGTCATACCATTGCTATGTTAATTTTATTAGTCTGAACATGACATACTTCCACTAGCATGAATATCACAACTCAATTTGGGGTATAACAAAATATTCAATTTAAATTTGCATGGCCACATTGCATTTAACAGGTTCAACTGCCTCTCTGAATATAGGCCTATGTATTACAGGTAGTATACCCTAAGTTAGAGGAGTGCATGGAATATAATCAAGTGGTAAACTTCAAATTTTCATTAAAATTGGTCATGTGGTTGCTCCGTTTTGATAATGCACTGTGTGAGGAAAGGTTGCTCCCAATCCCAGAGACCCATATTAGTAAACCCCAATGCATAGCACCTTACCAAGTAAATTAACCATTATAACTGGCCATTCATGTGAATTTTTGCATTTGACAGCAGATTTGAAGTCAGGAACATTCACAATATGGTATATTTATGGTATATATGGTATAATTCCAGCTACTGTGATACCTCCTACATATTATTACAAGTAGGAGCATTGATTTACTGGAAACACCCCATTTACGTGTCGTCTCGGCACACAGCGCCCGCCATTGTTGAATCACGGTCAGAAAGTAATTTGAGCCACCGCGACCTTGGCAAATCTTTACTGCGCTAGGGAGTTATCAACAGCATCATAATCGGCTGAGCGTGGGAAACTCCACGTACACACAGTGTCAGATAGCGTTGATTCGTAGACAAAAAAAACGTGAAAAATATGATACATACAAGCATTTTTCTTACCTTATCAGCTGGCTCAATTCTCGATTGCTGCTGTCAAGTCATGCCACACACCAGTCACTCAAAAACTAGTGAGCTAAGGGGTCTTTTTTGTGAGGAACCCGTTTCTAACATCAGATTGACCACCTGATTCATCGATTTCGCGATATCCAAGGTACCGCGAAACCGTTTTTTTCATTCCTTTAACACAGCGTTTGGCTGCTGGGGAGTCATGACGTGGCGCGTGTCTAAGAATAGCCGGCCAATTAGTGATGCGGATACGGAATCGGCGGCGCTGTGTCCCAGCAGTACAGATGCTATGGGAGCGTAAATGGTGTGGAAAGTGCCAGTTTTAAATCGCAATTTGCTCTATCGATACATTAAATATTCAATGATGGTTAGTATATAAAATTGGTTCCTTTACTTTCAATGAATTTTTGTAAAAGTATAAAGCTTGTGTTGGTTTCTAGTAAAAATTCAGACAATGTTTTTTGATGGATACGGGTGATCATTGGTTATTCAATTTACTACATTGGAAATTTTATGTCAGGGCTTCTCAACTGGCGGCTAGCTGATCAAATTCAGCCCACCAATTAATGACGTTTGGCCCACCACCCAGCCCTAAACATACAGAAAAGATAAGAAAAAATAGTTGAGAACCCATAGGCGTTAGACAATTTCACAGAATGTTTTTCAGGTGAATATTTATTTGATCTTCTTATCGTGTCCAAACACAGTGGTTCTCAAATATGATCTAGCCATAGATGGGTACAACGTCTGGCTGCTTCACTGAATTCCGTAAGGTCCTTGTTTGTGCATTGTTGCTACAACAGTGGGCAGACCAAGAGATGTTCCATTGTCTGTGGTGCTGTTCCACAACCACAGGTAGTGTCCTGATCTGCTTCCATGTAGTCCCACTTCTGCAAGAAAACCTTTTATCGGTCGAATCCGGTTCTCAATCTGTTGAGACATCATCATTTAGCCCATGAGGACTCAGTTCCAAGTGGAAGATGCTCATCAGGTTCAATACCAATAGATGTTACTTGTTTGATAGCAAGTCTTTCTTTCCACAAGGCAACTCTCTTAAACTCCTTAGAAACTGTTTCAAGGGGTTGGACTTTGTTTATGAAACTCTCTCTCTGGATTTAAGGCGGTTAGCAGCAGGTCTCTGTCTGGACATAGGGTGCTTCACATTAGATACTTGGCAGCTATGCATGCTCTTGCATGCTCACTACACTACGGCGGATGTCTGGTGGAGCAATTCCTGCTAGGTTGTTTAAGTTCTCTGTTGGAGTTGGGCAGAGATATCCTGTGATAAGCCAGCAGGAGGCATTTAATGCTGGATCAAGCTTCTTGGCATGGGATGATCTTTCCCATAGAGGGCAGGCATACTCTGCACATGAGTAGCACAGGGCAAGTGCCGTCGATCTTTAGGGTATGTGGGAAGCACCCCATCTTGTGCAGTGAGTTTGTTCAAGATATTATTGCGTGAACATAATTGACTCTTCGTCTTCTTGATGTGGGTTTTAAAAGAGAGAGTGCAGTCCAAGGTAACTCCTAGATAAACAGGATTATTACAGTGCTCCAGGGGTGTTCCACACCAGCTTACTTTAAGCTGATGTTTGGCTTCACGGTTGTGTAGATGTAAAGCCTACACCTATGTCTTGGATGAATTTTTCAAAAGAAGAGAAAAAAAATGCAGGTGGTTTCCTCATAATAAGGAGTGAGTTCATCCAAAGCTTTGGAGAGTCTTTCTTCAACTGCGAGTCTGCACTGTGCGCTTATTCCAAGATTGTCTGCATATATAAAATGACAGTTTCCTGCACTCCTAGGTTGGTCTGGTATAGATGTTGAACAGGAGAGGTGCGAGCACGCTCCCTTTGGGTAGTCCATTCTTGACCTACGTCATCGGCTCTTCTTTGCTCCTAGCTGAACAGAGAACTTCCTGTTTGCAAGCAATTCTTAATCACATACCATGGTCACCGAAATCTACTATAGTTCAGCAGAAAAAAATAAAAGTAAAAAAAATAATGTTAAAAAATACCAACTATAATTTTTATAAATACCACTAAAATGGTGGTAATGATGATGAGGGCAATAACCACAATGTCAATAACATAAAGAGATTCACCCACAGAGGAAACAGTTAACAAATGTTTCAAATCAAAGCATTACCTTAATTTTTATTCTACCTATCCAGCAAAATATAACTGGTATATACTTTATCTTACATATTAAAGGGATACCATTACATCAAATGCTTATTTCACTTTTAGCTGGATTATGGGGTTTTGGTCAACCTTGCCAATTTTGCTGAGGAGTATTATCTATTCTAACAGTAACTGTAACCCTAACACTACCCTTTCCTTAACTCGGATAGCTCTAACTCTAACTCGCATGTGCTCTTCAAATTTAAAAATTGGCTTGGCTCAACCATTTCCACATTACATTGCAATCAAAATTATTTGTTGTTCTCATTAAAATGTCTTGATTTATTTATAGGAAATCCTAGCTAAATCAATCCTAACCTTTCTCCTCTTATAGAAATTTTTCTTTGTTATCACCATGTATACCCACTTTCTGTACTTTATCTATTACTCCTATCCACAGTGCAGTAAAAAGGAAATTAAATTCATTCGGCACACATCCATTCTGCAAATAAGTAAACCCATTAAATAATTTCCATTTCTCTCAAGGACTGTTAAGGTGTCAAGTAATTGTCTGGGAAATCCAGACTGCAAACCATAAACAAGTTCTGATTAGCGTCTCCTTGAATAAAACAGTGTTTGCCAAACACATCCATGTCCCACTACTTTTATTTAGGACATCATAAAAACTGTGAGGAGGGAGAATTCATAGCAATTTGTACTATTGGGGTACTGTGTTTTAGACTGAATATGGATGGTTTTTTAAGTAGTAATGTAGATTAACGATAAAACAAAGTAATGTCTTTAAGTAGGCACGAAAAGGTTCATAGCAAACAGACTCTGAACATTTTAAAATAAGATTTAAAACAATTCTAGTTAGGACATGGTTTCAGAATTGACTGAGAGGGTGTTAGTGCCAAAGTGCTGAAAAAACAAAAATCACATCAGAGCAAAAAATAACCATGTTAATTTTTAAGATGTCTTTTCTGGGATTAAAGTAAAATTGTTCCTGGAGAGTATGATTTTTAATCAAAACCCTGTATCATACATCCGTTTTGTACAAAATTTTGATTTGTGGCCGATTTGTCCGAAAATCACACTTTTCGGGTGAACAAAAATTTCACCTAACCAACTTTGAAATACTTGCAGAGTCTACAATATTTTACATATTATATGAACCCTTTTCTAATGTTAATAGATCAGTTAAAGGTACTAACTTATGGATTCAAGATTTTTGTTTTATAAACGTCTAATTTTCACTACCATTAAACCATTCTAAATGTGAAATGTCCCTGACAAACGACATTCAAAATTTAGCACTTTCGAACAAAAAATTTTGCTTGTTGCACAATCAAATCTCTGGAAGTAGGGTCTACCGTGATGATTTACCTGTCACTTTATGCAGAATTTCATGAGCTTCTAATTGATACCTAACTTGGTTCATTTTAAGTATAGGAATAATTCCAAAAATACAAAAATGTTTCCCCTACCCTTGATTTTTCCAGTGAGCGAAAAAAATACTGCTGTTCAATAAAATTGGAAGTACAAGAAAACTAAAAGAGCTATAGGCTTGAAAATTTAATCGATTATGCCCAAAGTACGTCCCTACATAGTTATGGCATTAACTTTTTTTCACCCTGTCTAAAATTTGAGAAAATTTTTTTTTTTTTCAATTTGCGGAATCCAAATTTTACCTAAAATTGAGTGTTTCGAGAACCCGCGAAAAAAAATATGAAAAGGGCGACATTGTTGGAAAAGTTAATCGATTATGCCCAAAACATATTCCCACAAGAATATAGTATTACATTTTTGTCAAACTGCAAAATATTTGATAATTTTTTTTTTTTTCAAAGCAAGATGCAATTTTCAGCAAAATACCATAGGTTTCTATGGGGCATTGCGCAATACCCCAAAATGCGATATCTCGGAACGCATCCAACATTTTGCATTTTTGACTTCAGATTTGGATTCTACACCAAATTTTAATCTAGAAAACATGTTTTGTTTCATTGTTATAGCACCTTCACATTTTTACACTTTTGGCACTAAAACCAAGGTCGAATCTGAAACCATGTCTTAGTTAGTTATACCAAAGTTTTAAATCCGGTTTTGTCCCCGTTAACGAAGGTGGCCGGATACACCTCACTCGGCAATACTGCTGTGTGAGGATTTATTGGAGCAAAAGATAATTGACCGGATGCCCTTCCTGACGTCAATCCACAGTTTTCGGCGGTGGGCCTAGCCTTTGGGCAACCACACCCACCATGCAAGGCAGCATGTGCTGGATGGCCGCCATTAGCTCTGTAGAGCTGACGGCCTTGTAGGTAGATCTTCTTTTTCATTCTACCAGGGTAACCAGCTACCCTCCTCATCAGAAATCCGATGGGGGTGACGGTTTAGCCGCCGACAACTCGGACCTGGGACAGGTAGTACTGGTTACCAGGATACCAGTAGCAGGCCCTCAAAGGAAACCTGACCTGACTTTGCATTTTTGTGCACTTCTTTTGGGGTCATTAGAAAAGTGACCCAAATTCCAATTTAAAAAAATTCCAATTTAAAAAAATACTTAGGGTTTTTCCATTTCCTTCCAATGACACCTTTTGGTCCTAAGGGGCCATTCATGATCCTAGCAGCGGCCGTACGCAGGATTTATTTTGGGGAGGTGCGGAACTTCGAAAAAGTGGACCTTTTTTGGTATAGTGGACCTAACCCCTTAAAATGGTCCTTTTTTGACTTTTTGACTTCATCACCCAAAAAGTGGACTTTTTTTTTAATAAAATTGTATAAACTCAAGTTTTTTAATACCTTTTTAAATCAAAAAATGACCAAAAAGTGGACCTTTTTGCCCTTCTTTTTTTTTTTTTTTTGGGGGGGGGGTGCGACCACACACCCCCTGCATACGGGCCTGTCCAGAGCCTTGTTCCTTCCGACTTACCTCAAAGGAAATTCAGATTTTTATATCATCTGAAACATTGGCCCAAGTTAATATGGGGCCTAATTCTTTTGATTTGCAAATTCGATCTACTTAGAAGAAATTTGAATTTTTGTTATTTTCTTCTGTAACACGACAGCAGAAATTAAAACACAGTGGCTTATGGGGCAGCGTCATACGAACATTAGAGGGCACAGCAAATGTGATCATGTGATATGACGTTCAGACTCATTATTGAAGGTTAGGGTTCGAGACCAGCTGCGGCCAATGTGTTGTGCACTTGGTCAAGGCACTTTACCTTGCTTGCCTCGCCGACCCAAACGATATTCGGTGGTAGCTTGTTATGGGGGATTTTACAATCTAATGGCTAGAGGACCTTTTGTGCGCCCTTGGCCAGCTGCCGATCCTAGGCTGAAGTGAAAGTGATAACGATTTGCTGACGAGTTCCTGGTAATAATAATAGCAACAACGCTGTTGTCTTGATGAAATGGCGCTTTATAAAGCCACTGTATTATATTTATTATTTGCTCATAGAATCAAAACGCACCATCAGAATCAGCTGAAATATTGTAATTAACTGTTCTGGGGTACATGTAGAGAATTATAAATAGACAGTAAGACCCCTTTTTTTCAAAAAATCATGTTTTTGTTAATTAACACCATTTTCAAATGTGAAACATGATATGGTACATGTAGTCAGTTAAAGGAAACTGGTAAAGGAAATAGGTTAATGCATGCCAAAACATTGCATTTATCAATGAAAATCCTTGGCGACAAATCACATAATCCCGAACGAGAAAAATCGTCCGAATACACAGTTTTCTGGGAATACCCTTTTTAGGAAGGTTGTGAAATGATTGAAGAGAAAACACCCTTTATTCACGATCCTATGCACCAGCGCTGGGTACCCTTAAGTTTGGCAAATGATGGGAACAGGTTCTCAATAAGATTTCTTGCAAGTGCAGTGTCCTCTCCTATAGGATGCACCAATACCGATTACTACCTCCATGAAGAATCAAATACAAACACTACCTCGAAATGTGACAGATTTACACAGATTTATCTATTCCCGTAAACAGAGATTTCTGCAAAGGTAGTGCTTGGAGCTTAGCAGAATTGTTAAAGATTCTAAGTTAAAAAGGGTTGAGTGAATAAATCTGTAGACAGAGAGGGACCATGCAATTCTTAAAGTTGCAACAAGAGATTTCAAGGCATCCATATAGTGTGTCAAAGGACATAGCCGGATAAGGAGAGAAGGAGGCCCTCTATAATCATAGTTATATTTCCCCATCAATTTTGAGTTGGTGTTTGACAACTACTTTATCATGTACGCAAGGTGTTTTTATCCCCAAAATACACTTGTATCAAGAAAAAACGAGAAAAGTCTGAGAAACTTCAGGGGCATGCTCTCTGGAAAAAGCAAAGCTTAGAGCATTAGTGGAAGAGCTAGGACCCAGGTCAAACGTCATCGTTTACCCCTCACTACAGAAAAGGTTTGACACCTTTGGTAGTTAGTATGGACCCTCTATATCAACGCTAGGTAGGTAGTACTCTCAAATTGTGGTGTCACTTTTTCAATAGGGGCCAATTTAAGTTTACACAGGGGTCAAACTTTTAAAATGCTCCAATCATGTTGAAATGTATGCCATATTGTCCGTCTAGTCATAAGGATTCCAAAAATGTATAGTTTGTACCAACTATGACCAATGGTTTAGGAGTTATAGGGTAAAAATGGCTAAAATGGTAAAAAAGGTCAATTTCTATTTGTACAGTGGTCAAAATCAGAAGTTGCTCCAATTTTGTTGAAAATGATAGAAGTTGTTCATCTAGCTTAATGATTCAAAATAAGGAATAGTTTGTACCATCTGCAATGTATAGTTACCATGTTATGGGACAAAATAGGTCATAGGTCAACATACCCAATTGGTATTGACCTTCTTTGACCCATATCTCTGTAAGTAAGCATTTAAAATAATACAAACTATACCTTTTAGGAGTCCTCTTACCTCAGGCAATAACTTGCAAGTATTTAAAATATAATCAGATTAACTTTTAATGTTGATCCCTGTACAAATTGAAATTGACCTTTTTTTTACCAATTTAGCCATTTTACCTTATAACTCCAAAACCAATGGTCGTAGGTGGTACAAACTATAACTTTTTATCCTTATGATTAGATGGACAATATGGCATACATTTCAACATGATTGGGGCATTTTAAAAGTTTGACCCCTGTGTAAACTTAAATTGGCCCTATTGAAAAAGTGATACCACAATTTGAGAGTATTACCTACCTAGCATTGATGTAGAGGGTCCATACTAATTACCAAAGATGTCAAACCTTTTCTGTAGTGGGAGGTAAACGAACTCCTTAAATAAGGCCCCTATGATATTCTGCTCCCCCTCTACATGCCTCCATTTCAATGACCATTGATTACTTATATGAAGGAACAGGAAGATGTTGCATAGCTGCCCTTTGTCATGGAGCTTGTAAGTGACGCCCATAGATAGACCTTTTGTCCTTCATAAGCTACAAAGAGGCTACATGAGGCAGCCCTTTATAACAATACCCAAATACCTATTAGCTTATGCTGCTAAGATTTGGATTATGTAACCGTCTTCACACCAAGCAGACTCTGGAATACAACACAATGGCCCGTGACCGCGCTATTTATATCATGAGCAAGTTAACTACACTATGAGCTATATTATTACCATGGCGCAGTTCAATAGCTTTCATTCACCATTGTATTGAGCAAATACATCCCCTGTATTTTAGTATGATTTATGATACCCAGGACGTGCATGGTCAGCTGTTGTTAACATGTGCTCATCCAAGTTTACTGGTAGATTAGCATGCCTTACCATATAGCGATATGGTATGGTTGTATGTAAAAAGTTCGTTGTTGTTTTTGGCAATTCCATTTAGTGTTCCGGCCCCCCAGAAAACAAAAATGCAAAAATGAGGTCTTTCCACCCCAAGAACCAGAACGACACTCACATATATGTTGCTAAATAATATAGCGCATACCCTTGCAACGCGGCATTGTGGTTCTTGGGGTGGAAAGGCTCCAAATATGAAAATTTTAATTACCCATTGAAGCCTGTAGTATAACTTTACATAAAACCGACTTTTGGGGAATTTATGTAAAGTGGGATTTTTTGAAAACCAGCAAAAGGTAAACTTTGAGCATGTCGCTTTATTATGCAAAACGTTTCAAGTTCATCCGTTCTCATGAAAACTATAGAGGGCATCCTTCATTCCTTATCCGGCGATGTCCTTTAGTGATTTCATAAAGATTAGATGCTCAATAGATTTCTTACCTTGTATTTGGCTACAGAAATGTGATTTTGATTTACTTATATTTCAATATAAAATATAAGCTAAAGTTTGTATTTGCTCCAATGTGATATTAAAAATGTCATTTTTTTTTACCAAAGAAATAATTCTCAATCCTTTTAAATGGCAATTTTTGAAAGAAAGCTTTACATCAGTGCAAAAAAATTAGGGCTTTAAAATTGTTACTGATAACTGATAAGTAAAATATCTCATTGCACCTTTAAGACTTTAGTGCTGCAAATGGTGCTTTAAGGAGAAGGGGATCTAGACAAAGATTACACAGGAGTCCAATTTTTAAATTGATCCAATCATGTTAACCATGTTATTTTCTAACTATAACGGATTCCAAAAAGGTAAATATTAAGAAACTATTCTCCAATTTTGCTTGAAGTCTTGTGTTTTACACTGTTTTGAGAATCATTTTAGGTATGTCATCTGTAACTTGGAAACAGCATTGTTCATACAAAGGTGGTATTTATATTGATACCATCACCATGGTTTATAAATTTTTAAAGGGGCATTTCGTGATCCACAACCTCGTCCCCCCGGCTTACCTAAAAAAATTTGAGATTTTTATATCATCTGAACCGTTAGCCTTAGTAATCCATGTGTGCTTAATCTTATGTGCAAATTCGGTGATTGTAAGAAATTCGCAATTTTGTATTTTACGGACAGAAATTACAGCACAGTGGCCTATGGGTCCGTGGGAAACAAGCAATTGCTCATGACACAAAACCGCAAGATCAGAATTAATTCAAATTTTGTGAATAAGCTTTTCTCGAGGATATCTAGTGAACCATGAATAGACCCGAAGGTGCTGGAATCATGAAATGCACCTTTAATTCAAAACATCCAAACAATTTTCTATACTCTCACTAAGCAAATATCCTCACCAAACACGATCATACCTATTTTAAAGACCCACATACTTAATCCTCAAAGATTTGCCTTTACTTGTTCATGTTTTGGCAGGGATGTAGCTACAGTGGGCGGTGGTGTGCGGCAGAGCCCACCACTCAGCTTCAGAGCCCACCACTAAACATCAATTTTAACTCTAAAGCCCACCACTCAAAGAGCAAAAATGGACAATTTTAATAATTTTATGCGAATTTTGGCAATTTAAGGCATAACATTATAAAATATATCAAGTTTTCGTCAAATAACACCCACCACTAAAATATGCTAGCTACAACCCTGTGTTTTGGTAATGCTTGCATTTTGTCCAGGATTAAACCAGTTTTGCAGTGGATAACTGTCTTGACATTTACTATGAATCAGCAAACTTAAGAAAATTTGTCTGAAAGCTTTTCCAAATTGATTGCATAACATGCATACAAATTGATCCAATGGAATTACACAAGGGTAATGTGGAGCTAAAAATAAATTTCACTCCAAGATATGCTGCAATAGGGCTTTACATCCAATCCGTTTAGAATTCAATGCATTTTCCACCATTACCCATGACCTATAAAGTGCTGGTTTGTCTTACAATGACATTTTTATGACAGAGGAAATTACATTTGGAGTAATACTACTCACTGACACTGTATATTACTCAAATAATTTTAACTCTTTCCTGCCAGCAGAACAGTAGAAATCATAAGACACCTTAAAACCATCTCTGGTATAGAATAGAGCAGCTAGTTTACTGTGTAGGCAAGAAATTCTGTAACTGCAAAAGTATGTTGCACAATGTTTAATTCATGAAAAATTGATTGTGTCAAAACAAGCAGTTGGATGGTAATGTAGGCAGGCAGCAGTCCCTGTGACATATCTGGCACATCGACATATAAGAAACCAGTACAAAATGCTGTGAAAAGGCTGCAGGAGTTGGGTGCTACAACTTTTATGCATTAAAGATTAATAGGTTGCATGGAAAAGGTCTCCAGCTACCTTAGGATTCATTACCAAATAAAATATATTCATGTCACTGACAAAACTACGTCTGTTCAATTTGTTGCGGTGTATCAACCCACTCCGTGTGCTACCAATGGCCTTTCTTACTTCCTAGTTCTTGACTGAGTTTGAGCAATTTCTCGATGACATTTGTAGTACTCCTGGCCAATTAGTCATTCTCTGTGATTTTAATGTTCATGTTGATAATCCCTATAAATTGGTTTCTAAATGTTTCTTATCCACTGTGTCTATGCATGGCTTTTGCCAACATGTCCATGGACCCAAACATAAACATGGTCACACCCTTGACTTAGAGATAACTTGACTTAGATGATGATATTGTTCATAACTGTCTTGTTATTTGGATCATCACATTGGCATGTGCTCAATTTGGTATGTTAAACCACCTCCTATGAAGGTTGTAAAAACCTCGCATGATTTTCATAATCTTGACATTGATCAATTCAATACTCTCCTCAATGATTGTCTTTGTGCAGTCCCTGTTGAATGTGATGATCTTGATACACTCTGTGATTATTATGAGACTATTACATCTGTTCTGGATGAACTTTGCCCTATTATCACTAAGGAGCATATCATGACTCGCCTTCCTTGGTATAATAGTGGGATCCACCAGGAGAAGCGGGTTCGGGGCGTCTTGAGTGCAGATGGCGCAAATCACGTTCTCATGTAGACTACAATTCGCTTATTGTTCAGAAAGACAAACTCAGCAAACTCAAACTCATTGTTGAGGCTAGACGTGACTTTTTTACTGATAAATTTCTTTGTTGTAGTACTAAAGACATGGTCATAACACTAAAAAGTCCTTTGAATTCATCTTCAAGGGCTTTGCCTAGTGCTAACTCGGATGCTGATCTTGCCAATGATTTCCTGACTTTCTTTGTTGATTAACTATATTGGAATCATTCCTGGTAATATTTGCTGTAAAAGTGCCACATAATAGGATTTGTTTCCTTAGCAATAGGCCCCAATAAATGACAGGTCACATGCCATACACTGCAAGGTTTGAATTCCCCTCAATATAAGCCCTGTGATTTGTTTGGACTGATCGCTGGGGAAATGAATCCTATTACGTGGCACTTCCACAGCGAATTTTAAGTGAATTGTGTCTACTGTCTGCCCAATTAACTCAGATGTGTTTTTTATTAATTATTTCAAAAAATTGCACTTTGAAATGTCATGAAAAGAAAGTTGTTGGGTATCTTTGGAGCTAAGATGTTTTTTTATATGATGAAAGGAATGGGTCAATTTAAACCTCCAAATCCGTTGAAATCCGAGCGTTTCACACCCATTAATAGAAAATGAGCGAATAAAGGTTTGGTACCATTAGTAATTACATTTTGTGAAGGTTCCATTGACTCCATTTTGTAGGTAGTAAAAGTTGTCTTTGGAGGAGATGATTCACGATCAATATTGTCCGCCACTGGTATGAAATGAATAATGCCAAACTTGTTCAACAGGGATGAAATTCTTAAACCATTGTTATTTGCACCTAAATATTTATGACTCTTGCACTACAGAGAAATCAAAACCACATGGATATTTCAAATTACCTGGCTATATGATGGAATATACCATTGGAACTGATCGAGAAAAGGGAGGAGTCCTAATGTATATTTTATGATAGTTAAATACAAAAACGAAACAAGATCTTTATGCCTAAAGCTCTTCTAATTTGAGTCATGTTTGGTAGAAATAAAAAACTGTAACCAAAAGAATATCATAGCAGGTGCAATAGATAAGAGCTCATACCTCCATAGATGACTTTATTAAGATATTGACCCTATTTATAGACAAGTAAAGATGAAAAAAAGCTGTCTTTATCATGAGAGATTTCATATTGACCTACTGAAAGGTGGCACAACCATAGACCTAATCACGATTAGTTGGCTCTCATTTATTAATATTCACTCATACATACTATTTATAAAACTACAAGAATTACACAAATAGTGCAAACAATAATTGAAAATTTTTAACGAATAGTGACAATACTGTAAATTCTAAATCTTAGTACATTCACATATCATGACCATTTGCCAACAATTGATAGCTCGAGCAAAAGTGAATAAGAAACAACCAAAACGTATTGCATAAAAGGAACTATAGCAATGAAAACATTGAAACCAACTCAAACAAGGATGATCCAATAACTAATTGGGATGTTATTCTTGATAAACAATGATGCAAATGAAGACTATAAGATATTCATACAAAAGTTATGAATTTATGACGAATGCATACCATGCCCAAGTGTACTAACAGAAACAGAAGAACCAAAATCACGTGGATAAATTAAAAGGTCTACTTAAAAGTATTAACCATAAAAAACAAGTCCTACTATAAAGATTATCTTGCAAATCACTAGTAATAAAGAAACAAAAGTCAAGACAAACAGAAATAAGTTACATAGCTTAATTCGCAAATCTCAAAAGAGACTACTTGCCAAGTCAATGGACATTCAAAGAACAGCATGCGGCAAACCTGGAAAAACATAAATAATATTCTTGGAGTGGAAAAACAAGTCATTAAAAACATAATTTCAAAACGGATTATGGAAAAACAATCTCAGATCCTCAGGAAATTTGTTGCAAATGAATTCAACACCTTTTTGTGAATATAGTCCACAACTTGCATCCCAAATATCCATAAATCTGGCCAAAAAATATTCAGATTACCTCAACAATCCCGAACAAAGTAGCATGTTTATGAAACCTGTTGTTGAAAATGAAATTCGTAAAAATTATAGTAATTTTAATCAGAACAACAGTACAGGGTACGATGGTATGGTAATTTTATGTTAAAAAGATAAAAAAATGAATATCAAACCACTAACTATGATATTCAATCTCTCCTTATCTACTGGTATAGTTCCAGAAGATCTTAAAGTAGCAAAGGTTGTACCTATATACAATAAAGGTGAGTGAATTATTTCAACTATCGACCCTTTCTCACTGCTTCCATGTTTTTCAAAAATCCTTGAAAGATTAGTTTTCAATAGATGTATGAGCTATATTGACAGGCATAAAATACTTAATGATAAGCAATTGGGGTTTAGAAAAACACATTCAACCTATATGGCAATAATTGATTGGTAGACAAATCAAGGCCGCAGTCGAAAAAAGTGAAACAACGATTGGCATATTTTTAGTTTGTCAAAAGCATTTGACACGATTAATCATGATATAATTTACTTCATAAATTAAGTTTATTATGGATTTAGGGGAATTGTACACACGACTGGTTCACAGAATATTTATCCAAGCGAAAACAAGTGTATGGTTTAATTCTGGGCCATCGCATTTAAAAAGCTAACTTGTGGCGTTCCTCAGGGATCGATATTTGGGCCATTAATTTCCCTATATTATATGTAAATGATATAACTAATATCAGAAGTCTTGGAATTTATATTATTGGCAGATGATATGACAATAGTTTACTTAATACTCCCTGATGTTACAATAAAATTACTTGATTAAAATGATACTGTCTGAAGTAAGCAATGGTTTAAAGCAATAAATTATTGTTATGCTGACCAAACAACCAAAACTACATGGTTATTGAGGAACTCCACAATAACATGAAATATTAGTTGATAAATCATGTTCAATTGATGTCATGTTGTAATGATCGTCATCCCAAACGGAATATGGATGGCAAATAACGATCACTTCGACTAATACAAATTTAAAAAGAGTGTTTGAAACAAAGTCTTAGGGGTAATAATAGATGAAAACTTACTTGGAAGCAAACATACTGGGTATTTCAAAATACCTATATCACAAAATATTGGAAGTTAAAATAAGACTGAATATTAGATAGCCAAAACATATTACGTCTTTATATTGTACTTTGCTTATCTTGCCGTATTTGTTAAATTGATGCTATTTTAATATGGGGAAAACGTCAAAAATGTCCTACGACAAATTATGTAAGGCTCCAAAATGGGCTCTGCGAACGGAGTTCTAATAGCCATTATAGAAGCCATACGGCCCATTATTTCAATAACAATATTCTTAAACATCTTTGACATGTATAATTTAGAATTGGGGTATTTATGTATAAGTACAGCCACAAATCAGTTGACAACTACCTTATGAATTTCCTAGACGCTATGAACTCCACAATACAACACAAGAAAACATATTAATGATAATTTGACTCATAATAAGAAAGTAATTTTAAGATCAATCTGTACGGACATTTGGACCTATCATTGGAATTCACTGAATCAAAACACTGAAAACAATCAAATTCAACTAAAACATTTAGAAATCAATATAACAAACAACTTATTTTAAGTATGACTAATTTGGGATATTCTGGAGCATATAAGTCTTGTATTTTTAAAGTTTTTGATTATGATAGGATGTTCACTGTGTTTTCATTTTGATATGCTTTATGTGTAACTTTATGTAGGGGGTGGTCGCATCTGGCCCTTTTGACCACCTCCTCCATAATTGGTTTTTTAGACATAGTCTTTTGTGATTGTTGAAGTATATGATTTTTTTTATATTATGGAATTAAGTTGATTCCTGATTTAACATACCAGGTTCATACAACATAACTTGAATGGGTTCGATTTAGAGGGAGCTGTTTGAGTCTTTTGTTGTTCAAATACTTTTATGGAGGCCTATATGCTGCCAAAAGTGACATCACTTTGAATGCAGCTACTTTAAACACGCTACTGTGGTTGCAGCAAAGGTACAGCACATAGGCCCCGAGCCTTTACACATTCTAGTTGCAGCATAACTGCAGCAATATGCTGCAGCAAGTGCAACACATTGCACATTGCTGCACTATCCAGCCTGGTACACCTCGCTTATGTATGTATATAACAAAGTGCATCGATAGAGATACCTAATTAATAGATTGCAAAAATGCAGCATATATACAGCAAACTTGCAGTATGGGAATGCAGCTAAATTGATGCCAGCCATTATGCTGCACATTGCTACAAGACTTATGAAGTTGCATAATAAGATGGCACCCACAAGTAGACTTTTTAATTGGGGGCAATTAGTAAATGCAGCTGAATGTTAACTGACAGAAGAAATATTTAAATGGACAGCTTGTGTTTTAGATAACAAAAACACAAAACTGTTTTTTACAAAAAAACGAATGGCCTACTGTCAAAACCACATGGCTTTTAACTTAGCGATTATGTTCAGTCGCAAATCTGGAGTGAAGTAGAGGCATGCCAGAAGTATAAAATTTATGTTAGTTGGGAGAGCAATAACCCTAATTAGTGTAAGCAAACATCATTTACAAAGTGTGCCAGAGTTTTTTTATGATTTGAAAGGTGGCCCTCTAATGTGATTCTAGCCCATTACTAGGTATCTATAAGTGGGTAGAAAGCCTGATGGTTAAGACGAGAGAAGTGAGGAGGAAGATAGAGCAGTCAGTGACCTCGCCGTGGCACGATTTTTAGTGATTGAAATGTGTGTGCTCTCAGGTAAAATCAACTTCTCACTTGGGAGATTTGAGCTCTTTTCACAGGGATTAACACTTGTGACTTGTCCCATAAAGGACATGCATTAAGGGTTCACCGTCAGGATGCTGTGTGCATTTGGACACATTTTTGTTAAATTATCTCCAAATGAAATGCAAATAATTGAAAAGCAGCATGGGAATCTCAGAAGGAGTCCTTTACCATCAAAACTTGTGTGCTTGTACTTTTGCCAGCATTGTCACAGGCAGTTGGGCGGGTGTGCAGAAAAAAAAATTCATTAATCCACTCTACCATCAAAAGCGAATAACCAAAGGATTTCAAACCTCTTTTGCACATTTTCAATAAAATGCAATTAATCCACTCAACCAACCCAAGCCAACACATGATTGACTTTAAACTTGGTAGTGTGATAGAGCATGATGAATTATTGTGCTGTATACTTTTCTAACAGGGTACACATATTGATGAAGTCATTTCCACATTTAAAAAAAAATGTGATCTTTTTTTCCAAGGTTGTTATGGGGAAGGGGGAGCTTACCAAAGACCTGTAGTCATTTTTGGAGCCTTCTCAAAGCACTGACCTAAGACTGGGCTTGTTTGGACTAATTTGAGTGCATTTTTCTCATTGAATATGAATATGATTATATAATTATTAATTATTACTTTTTAATAATGGAAAAATTGAAGAGGTTTTCCTCTGAGCAAGAGTCCCTGTTCTCCAGGGCCCAAAAGGCTAAGCTTGTCACCATAACTGCAGAAATCAGGGGTGGAAGTAGAAGGAATTTAAATCAAGTGGTTCTTAGTTCCTGCACCTGCCTCAACCCTGCACTTTCAAGAAATTCCCCAGTATATTTCAGCAACCTGAAAAATTGCTTCAACTCATGAAACAAACTCACTATATTTACTAATCTTCTCAGGTTTCCTGGAAACATTGAAAAATTAATATACCTGAAGTTGAGAAGATGTAAAACTCAATCAAGTTTTCATATTCTGTTTCAGGTATTATATATCACATTTTATCTTTTATTGTAATACTAAGCTTCTGCTTGAGCAAATCCTAATATTGTATATTATTATAATTTGAGACTATAATACTGCATTCAATAATTATAATAAGTCGTTAAAGGTGCATTTTGTGATTCTAGCACCTTCTGTTTTATTCATTGGTTACTATAGTAGATTCAACCCATCGTGTCACCTCTAGTACTTTTCCGAAGGTACTGGCAATTGAATGAGGGGATGTGCATTGGATGGAAATTAAAATTCCACACTTAATCTATTGAAGCATGTAGTCTGCTGTCGGAGAAAAATCAATTATGTACTTAATAAAATCTCTAAAGTCAACATAATGGCATAGCTACATTAACTCTCAAAACATGTTGACAGAATCTGACTAATCGTATTTCCTTTAATAGTAGTCAATGCAACAGGTGAGTTGAACGTTACTCACTTTTGAGACTTGAGAGCCCGTGTTTTGGATACTAGGGAACACAAAAGCCCTTTGTATTCCTTCTGTATACATGAAAGGCGAGATTATCTTAGTTCGTTCATGAAGCAGGTGAATCGAGGTACATATTCTGCCTCCTCTCCCAACTAATCGACGCTGTCCAAAACTTTTCCTGCGGTGACACGATGTGTTGAATCTACTATAGATATCCTCAATTTTTATAAGTCAGGGGACTAGGCTGTGGATCATGAAATGCCCCTTAAACTTGAGTCAGAAAAGAGTTGTTTGAAAATCTCATTATTCATGCTGGGTGAGGGGAATGGAGGATTTCAACTTTTTTTCTGAACAAAAAAAATTAATTCCTCCCTCACTTCCATTAAAAAAATTCACACTCCCCCAATTTATCCATTTGAAAGTTCATGTTCCCCCCTCCCCTTGATGAAAAATTTCATATTCTCTCCTCATTTATGAATTGTTTTTGTATTCTGCCCTCAAATCCTCCGATCCCCCAGCATAAATAATGACCCCTCCCTTATTATGAGAAAACCAGAATAAAACAAAAAATATAAACAGCGACACAGTTTTGACCACTGATTTGGATTAGCTATTCCACTACATATACCCTACATTTCATTGTGGGCAAGTATGATTTTTCTTAAAAACGTAGTTTTACACACATATCTCTAGGGAGAATGGGCATAGAGAGGGTGCTACAGGGTGAGTCAGAAAAAGTACAACCAAATGAGGGATTTTTTTATGAAGAAACACTAACAGAATTTACCAAAATAATTAATGTGTTAGATAGTCTGTTTAATCAGTTTTCACAATAATTTTAAATTTTTAAAATCGATCAAGCCATTCAAAGGCTACAGCTATTTTTGTGAAGGCATCCATTTTCTGACCCGAACAAATTGCACACTGACTGTACACATGAGACTCATTACTACGCAGCGTGAGGGCTTCAAAATTAATTAACTGGTTGAGTCTTTGGCGCCGTATTCAAAAGCTACATAGGCATGTGTTGAATGATAATGTAGAATACTTAAGATTTAATGAAATTAACAGGATATATTTAAAATGGACAATTCTAATGCTTTATCTGTTATGCAGCCCAATATTTTAAATTTTTACAGAGGGTTTTCCATGAAAAATCGCTCAATTTGGTTGTACTTTTTTTTTTACTCACCCTGTATAACATACAAATCATGACCGTTGTAGGTCTACATGGCAACATTCCTGAAACAAATTTTTCTGATTTTTTAAAGAGATAAGCAGCGATTTCCTGATCCGAACATTGAAAAAATCATCCAAGTTCATATTTTGATAGTCCATCGCTAAGGCACTCATCGGCACTAGACTGTGTCAACGAATGTGTAAAATTGCAGAAGGCAGCTATAACACAGATGCTGTGAATGAGCTTACAAAGCAGAGCAGGTAAGGGATCATCTGCCATTTTCTGTTGTTTCATTTCTTTGTCCAAATAGGGGAACAAGGGTTGTTTGTCTGTTTAGGTAAAGAGTGCTTGTGGGTGCATGCATGTACGTAGAGGGGGAGCATTCTGATACTGCAATCAATTGTTTGGATGTACATCTTCACCAGCATGGCACGGATGTGCTAACATAACCTGCAAGTGGTTGGCTTGAAATCCATGTAAGACAAGGCAGTACTTTTTATCTGATTCTGTAATTTCTATACAGGCGTATACAAATTCCGACTTCAGATAAAAAAAAAGCCTTACCCTGTGAATATCTGTGTCCTTTTTTCTCTTCAACATTCTCAGAAAGTGTGATGCAAGAGGTGAGGAAATTCCTTGTGGATAGTACGGAATGACTTTTTTTTTTACTCATGCACGCCTTCCATTGGGCCAATGAATTCATTTTAAAATAGCCATTCCACATGTATTCTATGTCCTCCAGTGGATGATATGCACTCAATTCCAACTGTGTCTTCCACAGGGAGGAGGGAATTAATCTGGAATAGCCTGGTTCCTTTGGAAACCTTTTACATTGTAACCGTTGTGTAATGGTTCAGTAGACCTTGGATGATCACATGTGAACACAGCTGACTTTGCACGTCCTGGGTATCATAATTCAATACTAATAAAATACAGGGGATGATTTGACTCAATAAATTGGTGAATGAAAGCTAGAATTGCGCCATTGGAATTGGTAATTTTATTAGCTCATAGTGGATAGTAACTGTTAACTTGCTCATGATAATAATAGGGTGGTCATGGGCCATGTGTTGTATTCCAAGTCTGCTTGGTGTGAAGACGGTTATTAATCCAAATCTTAGCAGCTAAGCATATATAAGGTATTTGGGTATTGTTTTTTAAAGGGCTCCTCATTAGCCTCTTGTAGTCTTATGAGGACAAAAGGTCCTATCTATAGGCGTCGACTTACAACTTCCTGACAAAGGGGGCAGCTATGCATCATCTTCCCTGTTTAAGTAATCATGGTCATGAAAATGGAGGCTCTCTAAGCGTGCTTTTTCCCGAGAGCATTCCCCTGACTTTTTCTCAGACTTTTCTTCATTTTTTTTGATACAATTTATTTTGGGAGATAAAACCACCTTGCATACATGATAAGTATTGTCAAACACCAACTCAAATTATGGGATAATAACCAGGGGTGAAGACATTCAACCATCGTCCGTGCTGGCTGACATTTTGAATCTTGCACGGAATAATGATTATTTGGGTGGCATTGTCATACACACATATGTCACTTGGGGGGGGAGGGGGGGTTCGATCACAACACAATCCGCCAAAATATCATTGTTGGATGTTGGGTGCTATTGGTGGTTTAAATTTTGTCCTACCCAGGCCACACAACGAATGAAATGAACATCAGTCGTCTTGATTTAAATAAACCGCTGCAATGAATACATCTTTCACCTAAGAGCACATTGCATTATGAGAAAAAGAGTATCTGAGCACAACTGATCCAGGTACACTTATTATTACACCTTTCCACCTCTAACACATCCACCAATTTGTATCACACCGATAGTGTATATGAAAGCGGCACCCACAGTTGTGGAAGAAGCGGAGGCAGCCTTGCTTTCTATGATGGTCTCTATGTTTTCTTTGTGGTCGGGCAACATGCGAGACGGTGGATTTCTAAAGATTACGTAACGTATTTGCCTCTCTATCTAGTCATTCCAAAACAAATTCAAAACGGATTCTGGAAAACCAATCATGCAGAGCCTCAGGAAATTGCAAATGAATCAACACTTTTTTGTGAATATTGGTCCACAACTTGCATCACCTATCCATAACTCTGGCAAAAATAATTTCAGATATACCTCAACAATCCCGAAAAAGTAGTCATTTTAATGAAACCTGTTGTTGAAAATGAATCGTTAAAATTTATAGCATTTTAATCAGAACAAAAGTACAGGGTATACGATGGTATTGGTAATTTTATTTTTAAAAAGATAAAAAATGAATTACACCATAACTCTGATATTCATCTCTCCTTATCTACTGGTATGTTCCAGAAGATCTTAACGTAGCAAAGTGTACCTATATATAAAAAGGATGTCTGCTGCATTTATTTTTCAACTATCGACCCGTCTCACTACTTCCATGTTTTTCAAAAAATCCTTGAAGATTAGTCTTCAAGAAAAAACAGATGTCTGAGCTATATTGAACAGGCATGACATACTTAATGATAAGAATTTGGGTTTAGAACAAAACTTCAACCTATATGGCAATAATTGATTTGGTAGACAAAATCAATGCCGCAGTCGAAAAGTGAAACAACAATTGGTATATGTTCAATAGATTTGGTCAAAAGCATTTGACACGATTAATTATGATATATTACTTCATAATTAAGTTATTATGGATTTCGGGAAATTGTACACGACTGGTTTAAGAACATGTAATCCCAATCGAAAACAATGTGGGTATGGTAGAATTCTGGGCAATCCCATTTATTCCAAAGCTAACTTCTGGAGTTCCTCAGGATCGATATTTGGGCCATACTTTTTATCTTATATGTAAATGATACTTACTAATACTACAGATGTCTTGACGTTTTTATTTATTATGCAGATATGAATACAACATGGTTTACTCACAACTGATATTCCCATACAATTAACTTGATCATATGAACTGTCTGAAGTAGCAACTGGTTTAAAGCAAATAAATATCTGTTAATGGGGCTACCACAAAACAACTACATGGTATTGGGACTCACATATACATAATATAGTTGATAAATCATGTTCAATTGATAAGTTCATGTTGTAATGATAAGTCATCCCCAAACGACATCTGAGGCAATTACGATCACTCTCGATAATACAATTAAAAGAGTGTTTGAAACAAAGTTCTTAGGGGTACTATAGATGAAACCTAACTTGAAGAACCATACTGATGGTATTTTCCAAAACTATATCACAAAATATTGACTGAATGTTAAATAGCTGCATATTATTTACCCCCACCTATTTTAACGTTCTTTATACTGTACTCTTATCTTGCCGATTTAAATTATGGCTATTTAGATATGGGGAAATACGTCAAAAATGTCCATAGACAAATTGTTTAAGCTCCAAAAATGGGCTCTGGAACTGTTTCCTAAATAGCCATTATAGAAGCCAACGGCGTCCATTATTTCACATCACAATATCTTAATCATCTTTTGACATGTCATAATTTAGAATTGGGGTCTTATGTATAAGTACGCACAAATCATTGACAACTACCTTTCAGGATATTTTACTAGACGCTCTGACGTCCACAATTACAACACCAGAAATACATATAATTATAATTTGACTCATAATAAGAAAGTATTTTCAGATCAATCTGTAAGGACATTTGGACCTATCCTTTGGAATTCACTGAATCAAACACTGAAGCAATCAAATTCAACTAAACATTTTAGAAATCAATATAAAAACAACTTATTTTTAAGTATGACTAATTTTGGGATATTCTGGAGCATATAGGTCTTGTATTTTTAAAGATTTTGATTATGTTCACTGTGTTTTCATTTTGATATTCTTTATGTGTAACTTTATGTTAAGGGGGGTGGTCGCTTCTGGCCTTTTGACCACCTCCTCCATAATTGTGTTTTTTAGAAATGTCTTTTGTGATTGTTGAAGTATATGATTTTTTTTATATTATGGAAATAGAGTTGATTCTGATTCTATCCAAGGTTCCACACAACATTAACTTGAATGGGTTGCATTATAGGGAGCTGTTTGATTCTTTTGTTCAAATATTTTTATGGAGGCCTAATATGCTGCCAAAGTGCATCACCTTGCTGCAGCTTACTTTAACACGCTACATGTTGTATGCAGCAAAGGTACAGCAATAGGCAGAGCTACACCTTATAGTATGCAGCATAACTGCAGCAATATGCTGCAGCAAGGTGCAACACATTTGCACATTGCTGCACTATCCAGCCTGGTACACCTCGCTTATGTATGTATATAACAAAAGTGCATCATATTGAGATACCTTACATTAGTATATTGCAAAAATGCAGCAATATATACAGCAACTTGCAGTATGGGAATGCAGCTAATATTGATGCAGCATTATTGCTGCACATTGTAACAAGAATTATGAATTGCATAATTAAGATGGCACCCACAAGTAGCTTTTTAATTGGGGGCAATTAGTATATGCAGCTGAATGTTAACTGACAGAAGAAATATTTAAATGGAAAGCTGTGTTTTAGATAACAAAAACACAAAACTGTTTTTACAAAATAAAAGAATGCCTGCTGTCAAAACACATGGCTTTTAACTTAGCGATTATGTTCAGTCGCAAATCTGGAGTGAAGTAGAGGCATGCCAGAATGTATCAAATTTATGTTAGTTGGGAGAGCAATAACCCTAATTAGTGTAGGCAAACATCATTTTACAAAGTGTGCCAGAGTTGTTTTATGATTTGAAAGGTGGCCCTCTAATGTGATTCTAGTCCATTACTAGGGATCTATAAGTGGGTAGAAAGCCTGATGGTTAAGACGAGAGAAGTGAGGAGGAAGATAGAGCAGTCAGTGACCTCGCCGTGGCACAATTTTTAGTGATTGAAATGTGTGTGCTCACTTGGGAGATTTGAGCTCTTTTCACAGGGATTAACACTTGTGACTTGTCCCATAAAGGACATGCATTAAGGATTCACCGTCAGGATGCTGTGTGCATTTGGACACATTTTTGTTAAATTATCTCCAAATGAAATGCAAATAATTGAAAAGCAGCATGGGAATCTCAGAAGGAGTCCTTTACCATCAAAACTTGTGTGCTTGTACTTTTGCCAGCATTGTCACAGGCAACCATCAAAACTGAATAGCTAAAGGATTTCAACCTCATTTGCACAATTTCAATAAAATGTGATTAATCCATTCAAGCAAAACTTGGAAGCATGATAGAGCATGATTAATTCTTGTGCTGTATACTTTTCTAACAGAGTACACATATTGATGAAGTCATTTCCACAATTTGAAAAAAAAAGTGATCATTTTTTTCCAAGGTTGTTATGGGGAAGGGGGAGCTTACCAAAGACCTGCAGTAATTTGTGGTGCCTTCTCAAACCACTGACCTAAGACTGGGCTTGTTTGGACTAATTTGAGTATATTTTTCTCATTGAATATGAAAAAGATCATATAATTTTTAATTATTACATTTAAAAAAAATGGAAAATTGAAAGTTTTTTCCACTGAGCAAGAGTTCCTGCCCTCCAGGGCCCAAAAGGCTAAGCTTGTCACCAAAATTGCAGAAATCAGGGTGGAAGTGGAGGGGAATTTAAATCAAGTGATTCTTAGCTCCTGCACCTGTCTCACTCCACATTTTTCAAGAAATTCCCCATCATATTTCAGCAACCTGAAAAAATTGCTTCAAAACATGAAACAAACTTGCTATATTTACCATGTTCTCAGGTTTCCTGGAAGCATTGGAAAATTAATATACCTCAAGTTGAGAATATGTAAAACTCAATCAAGTTTTTCATATTCTGTTTCAGGTATTACGTATCACATTTTATCTTTTATTGCAATTTTTTGTAATACTAAGCTTCTGCTTCAGCAAATCCTGGTATTGTTCTATTTATTTTATTATAATTTAAGACTACAATACTGCATTCAATAATTATAATAAGTCAACTTTAGTCAGAAAAGAGTTGTTTGAAAGTTTCATTTAGGAAGTGGTTATTATTTATGCCGGGTGGGGGAATGGAGAATTTAAACCTTTTTTCGGCTAAAAACATTGCATTCCTCCCTCACTTCCATTCAAAAATTTCACATTCCCCTAATTTATCCATTTGAAAGTTCATGTTCCCCCTCCTTGATGAACAATTTCATATTCCCCCTCATAAATTATTTTTGTACAATCCCCAGCATAAATAATGACCCCTCCCTTATTATGATAAAATAAAAATAAAAAAAATAACAAAACGATGGCGACACAATTTTAACAACTGATTGGGATTAGTTATTGCACTATATCCTGTGTAAATTTTACAAAATTTCATTGTGCATTCACACATACATCTCTACATAGAATGGGCATGGAGAGGGTGCTATAACATACAAACCTTTGTAGGCCTATTCACTATGAAACTATAACACTGAAAATGAAAATTACATTAAAACCATCACCCCCATTGGGTTTTTAATGAAATCCAATGAAGAGGGTAGCTGGTTACCCTGGTAGAACTAAAAAGAAGATCTACTTACAAGGGCATCAGCTCTGGAGAGCTTAAGGCGGCCATCCAGCACATTGACATCAGGAAGGGCATCCGGTCCATTATATTTTACTCCAATAAATCCTAACACAATAGTCTTGCTATGAATGTGAGTTGAATCTGGCCACCTCCGTTAGCGGGACTTTAGCGGGGACAAACCCAGATTTAAAACTCTGGTTTTACTGCTGCTGCTGCTGCTACTGCTACTGAAGTGCTTAGGGAACTGCTGTGGAGCACCTTAGGCTGCTACAACACAACAAGTAAATCAGAACAACAAGGAAGGCTTTATGGACAGAATTCTGATTTCATATGCAGGAGGAAACCAAATTCATGTACGAGACTGGCTCCACAGGAATCAAACCCGGGCCGCATTGGTGAAAGGCGAGTGGAAGAGCTACTACACCAGCCTGCCCTACTACAAATACTAAAGGGTCATGTGTCGTATGGTGGGACACCCATATAGTTGGTGGCGTTACATTTTATCCTCCTCTTCTATGTTTAACAAGCTGCTGCAAGAGCATTGAGTGTTCACTTGTTTTAAGTTAGGGCTCATTTCAAAGCTTTATTATTCTACTTTCTAAATTTGTATTACATTTGAACATTAACATTTCTTTAATTAGCAAAAAGTTCCCAAATATTAATGAAGGTAAATCTGGTGGAGTGGCGGTGGAGGAGTGGCGGTGGAGGAGTATGTACAAACTCAATGGGAAAAGGAATTTATTGTTCTGACACATATTGTAACATGTGTTAATTTAATACACAATGTGTTTTTAACATAATACTAGCCTTTCCTGGTGCATGCTGGTTAATTTTGAAGCAAAATTTAAATTTAATTGTAATTTACCTTGCAATTAATACCAGAATTAAGGATTAGGTTGATAAAGGTCACGACCGCCCATGTTCATGTCTTACGGAAAATTAACTAAATCAGAAGGATATTAATGTCCAATAAATGGTAAACAAATGCAACTTAAATGTAGCCCTTAAATCTTACAAAGGTCTACACAAAAATGGTAATTAATAAATTGGATTAATCGGGTTAATTAAAAATAATAAAACCTTAAACACTATTGGGTGCTATACAGTGCTCAAAATTTTGATCTAACATTACCCCAGTTTATGGTGTGACCATTAGGTATTAGTAATGAGCTGAAGCTGCAAAATGTCATAAAATACCCCTAGGCCTACTGTTGAATATCCTCACTATCTTGTTCATATTTGTTAATTGTGCTGTCACATGTTGTTTGTTGACATGATTATATTAAATTAGACACCCTGTATGTATTCAAAACTTTTTAAAAGTAAACAAAGCTGTAACATTTGAAGTTGACATTAAAATTGATTTGGGCTTATTCAAGAAAGTCCAACTACACACATGTGAAACTTAAAGTGCTCTGCATTGATAGCACCTTTGACATGTAGTATTTTACACACAGTACACCCTATACTTTTTAAACGACTCTGGTTAACATTTATATGGCATACCAGACTTGTCCCAAGACAATAGAGTAGCTACTGTTTTCACATTTTCATAAAATATTCAATATTGATTACATGGCCTTAAATTTTAACAAGTTTGTATACTTATTTTTGTGCACCCTGTATTACCATCGGAGCTCATCAAAACATATTATAATTATATATTTTATTGAAGCTTATGGTGTACCCTGTAATAATATGTACTTGGTTTAAGATTATGTATCACCAGAGAAAATACAATGAAGTATAATGTAATGAACAAAATCTGATGTTTTTCATAATATCACCCTATATATATTAGTGACCACCCTGAATACCGTCATGAAACTAGTACAAATGGATTCCTTGAACCATAAGCTTTCCAAAAATATATAGTTTTATGGGTGTCAGATGTATAGTTTTGAAACTACATAATAAATAAGTGAAAACGAGGGTAAATCACAAAAATTTGGGTTTGTAACGCAAAGGTGTCCCACCATATGACACATGACCAAAGACATGCAACATTGAAACCACACTGAAATGGCTCCTTTGTTATTCACTATGCAAATGATATCCATGTACCTTTTGCATAATACACTGTGATGCATCATGATTCCTTGTCACACACTGAAGTTGGACTGAAACAGGTTGGTACATTTTGTGATCCCACTTTGCCTGCTCCCAGTTGAATTCAGCAGCCTTGACGGAATAAAGCACAGTATCCCCTGCACTTTATTCCGTCAAGGCTGCTCAATTCAACAGGGAGCAGAAAAAGTGGGGTCACAAAATGTACCAACCCTGCTGAAAGCATGAGCCTGTTCATGATCACATGAAATGTTGTTAATCTCTCTGAAGAAACACTAATCTCACTAAAAAAATAACAATATAATTTGACTTGGCTAAATAGTTTGGTAATTACAGTGCAAGATCGATGCTCATAGAGAACAATACATTGCTTAAAAATACGCTGAATTTTCAGCATTACGCTGTGATTTTCAGTGTACTTTTCAGTGTTGTAGTTTCATAGGGATTTGGCAACATTACTGAAATTATTTTTCTGATTTTTACAGTGGTAATAGCTCTTGCATGTCCCGACTTACATCAGTTATCAAAATTGTGTCGCCAGTGCTCAAAATTTGTCTTAAAATAAAAGAGATAAAGAGACAATTCGCATGCGGTCAAACAGCAGTGCTTAACCCTATCACCGAAAACTCACTGAGCTGAGAAAACACATATGGGCACCAAATCGGTGCCGGGTTCGAATCCCACCCGAGATGTGCAATCTTCTTTAGCTTCTATCCCTTTACCCCTTCCCTTCCTCTCGGGAGATAGGCTAGAAACGAAAACAGTGATAGGGTTAAAGCACTCTATGAACATTCAATATTATGAACAAAATCTTTCTAACAGGTGTAAGTCATATTGGGAACAAACCAGAGGATTTCCCTTTTTTACCAGATTTGTCAAGTCTATAGAAACCATTTTGAAAGTTAATTTATCAATACTAAAGAAAACAATGCTTTTGTCAATATGCAAGAATGTATTGTATCTCTAGCTTCATCAGAATAATAGTCCAGTAGCAGATCGAGTTAAAATCAAAATGCTGGTTAAAGGCTAGTATCTTCAAAGGGAGTTTATTCTTTAAACCTGGGTTTAAATCAGGGTTAGTCTTTTTTTTCTGTCAACATTCTCAGAAAGTATGATACTATAGGTGAGGAAATTCCTTGTGGATTATTCGGAATGTCCCATTTTGTTCATGCATGCCTTCCAGGGGACATTGAATTCATTTAGAATAGTCATGCCATTCCAGATGAATTCAATGTCCTCCAGTGGATGACACACACTCAATTCCAACTGTCTTCCACAAGGAGTAGGGAATTTATCTGGAATAGCCCGGTTCCTAAGGAAAGCTTTCACATTGTAACCGCGTGTAATTGGGCATGCACGAGTAGCAACTGGAAAACTATATTAAGCATCAAGCCTTCAAAAAGCGTGGCTCAATCCCATCTTTGATCGGTTAGGTCATCTGCTCAGTGTAAAAAGTACAAGCGTCATTTTCTCCATTTCAAAGAGAGTTATATTTGGAAGGTCAAATCGTCATGTGAGTGCAAGGAGGTCATAGGTGCAATAGCTGCCATTTGACAGAAATTCCCATCAAACATACTATTATGCCAAGTCTTTGGTCAGTGGCTCTTGAAACGGTTCTTCAGGCAATCCAGTTGCCTGGAAGAAACATTTTAAGGAAACAGGAAACAAATTGAAAGTTATCCTAATAGACGGCAGCACACAGATTTATTACATGGCAGCTATTGACCTTCTTGCACTCACACAGCAAAATGGGATGGTTGTGTACTTTGATCAGCACTGAATAGGAAGGAATTATTTGGCTTTTCATTGATCTATGCATAAAAATATTCTTTGTTGATGCTCACATCTTCAACCCATGCTCACTACATCCATTGTATTGTACCTGTGTTATTCTTTTTTTTTTTCTTCACAAAGTGAGGAGGCTTGCCTATTTGCTACTGATCATTATACCAAGACTTTCGGACAAAAAAATCATCGGCTATAAGATAACTTCCAACAGTCATTTCAAGACAATATCAGTGGTTCTCCAAAAAAAAAGTAAAAACATTTGAAATTTGCAGGAATAGATTTCACATAACAGGTGTCCTGAAAAAAATGTGAAAATTCTGATTTTTACACTATTGTAAAGCTTTCCATCAAAAATATCCCACTCTGAAAGGATTAAGCTGAGAAATGTTTCTTTGGTACACAAATTGTGAAATCTCTAATTTCGTATAGGAGCAAATACGAAATTCAGCCTATGTTTTATATTGAAATATAAGCAAATCAAAATCACCCTTTTTCTCTCTTTTAAAACGTTTCTGTAGCTAAATATAAGGTAAGAAATCTATTGAGTGTCTAATCTATATGAAATTACTTTGACACAATATTTGGGTGCCCCAAAATCTCTTGTTGCACCTTTAAAAGTGACGGATAAGTCTGTAGTAGAATTCTCACTTACAACTGAAAAATTGTCAGAAAAACAGCATTGTTGAATCGCCATTCAATTACGTGTTGTAGTAAGTGTCCGTACGGAAGGTAATGACTAAAATATCCGATTTTGTCCTAACTAGGCTGCTTTCAGTCTTAGCACTTGCAAGGTATGTTAGGATAGCTCTACTTGTTACAGACACGCAAAAATCTGATTTTGGATGATTTTTTTTATAATAATTTATCAAATCACTGATTGCCTTTAACTTGAGGTTTTAGGTTCTAACTAGCAAAATTTTTAGCGTGCTTCGTGTGCATATGTCATAGTAACAGATCATTCACAAAAGTTCATTAATACCATCCCCCAATGTCAAAAACAAATTTACACCACTGAATGTGTCACAAACATACCCACTCACCATTTTATATTTGTTTTCATAGCTAATGGTTGTAATCTCTCAATCTCTTTTAGCTCTAACAGTCTTGTCATCAGACAGCAAATTGACATACATCAAACCCTCTCTGTAGTAGAAAACTATAATAAATAATAACAAGGCGGTTCTCGAACCACAAGTCTCGCCTGCTTTCGCGTATAGCTGTA
>JAMKCH010006066.1:0-31731 GCA_023653785.1 Ophioderma brevispina
TGTCTTTACCTGTTAGGAAACATGGTCTTCAACTGCATGCCACTGTTCAGCACAAAAAACTAGTTGAAATTGTTTCATCAACTGGAACCTAGTTGGAAATAACCCTTTATTATCGTGCTTTTTTTACTTCCGATTTACAGTAGTATTTTTGATGATTTTGATCCCCTTTTGATCTCTGACTTAATGTATTACATAACCAGAATGTAAGGGCCTACATCACACAAAACATACCCGTTTTTCCCATATTTTTTGCTGTTTTTGTTTTTTTTTTGACACTTTAATCAATGTGCATCACACCTGTTTGGAAAAGGGGACCCTTTTTTTACCCCTTTCACTGTTTTTTCATGCCTCATATCCCCCTTTGAATAAAGTGCCCCCCCCTGGGATTTTGATCCCCTTTGAATCCAGTTAACAACCATGGATGCCGAATGGGAGAAGGAACAATTTTCACCTAGTTTGGAATGAAATTGACTCCATTATTACCACACTGTGAAGTTTCACACACTCACACCCCATTATTTCAAATCCACTTTGCATATGAGAGCTAAAAATGTGAATTTTTTTTAATCCCATAGAATACTAGCTGTAAAATTTTGCACTCATACAGTCCAAAGCCCTAGCTTCACACGAGAAATGAGAAATATTTAGAACTTGCTTCTGACAACAAAATTTTGATCACTCTTCCGGTAAAATTCTGGGGCGCCTGGGGAAAGGTTATGTAGCGATCAGCCAGGACCTTTAATTAACTAGATACCCTTAAGCGGCACTGGCACATTTTCATCACAAAATATGAATTTCTTTCTTCAATTTGCTCTCAAATGATAGTCTAGGCCTTTTGAAGACATAGATATATTTTAACCACATAAAAATAACATACCCCAAATCAGATAGGGACATTGTATATGACAGTGTTCAAGCTTTGACTTACGTTTGGTGGACCGAATGGGGAACTTTAAAGGGAAAGATATCCTACTTAAAATAACCTTTTCTAGGGTGAAATTTTGTGTAGACACTGAATCTGAAATAAAAAAATGCATAATTATATGAATTAAATTTTTTCCCAATCAACTGTACAGACATATTTCTGCCCTAGAGGTCCCCCTCAAATTTGGCACAAATCGTTCGCAAAAAAAGAAGTCCTTCAAAACCGGGACTCTAAGGGCTAAACAAATATAAACTTGCTCTAGAGGGAGTCTTGGCTATAGCAAGTTTATATTTGTTTAGCCTTAAAACCTCACAGTGTTTTTGAAGGACTTATTTTTTTTTTTGCGAAGCCTTTATTTTTTTCACAACCCTCCGAAATGTTGGGTCGGGGTAACTATATACTTTATTTTTTTTGTCAGTACATTCCTAGCTTATCAAGTTTTTATATCACGATTGAGCCTATTGAAATACTAACAAAAAGACACAAATCATCACCATAACTCATACCATTGAGGAGTCATGGTTTTTTCAAATTACAAAATTGGGCGAAATTGGCATTTTTTCCAAATCAATTGTCACCCTGACCGCCGACTTTTCTAACCCTGTTACAAAAATAAAGAATAGATTGGAATCCCATTTAAATATTTTGAATATTACAAATGTGCCCCTGTCACATGATTAACATAAAGAAATAGTCCCTAGCCTTAGATAGTTTTCATGTTCATACACTCACAGGAATTTAGCAATTCAAAATTTTTTCATCCCGAAAACGACATTTTTGCCTAAAATTGGCCAAAAACTGGATTTTTTCTTTTCATCTTCCTCAAAATCAGTGAAAATTAAGGTGTTTTAAGTGCCAAAACTGAAAATATATGACATTTTAATTTTACTCTTAGAAACATTTAAGGTAATCAAGATTTTGACTGTTTTTCACAACCCCTAAATATTTTTGTTTTGTCACAACATCCACCCGTGTCCGCTAAACATAAATCAAAGCATGAACCCTGTCCATATTAGGATAAAGACATCCGGGTAATTTGTAGGCAACTTTTAGGTTTGCCTAACTTTAATCACAAAGTTAATATTACTGATATTTTTGACTCGTACTCATTGATTTAAAACCACAAAGGTTCTAGACCGGTCAAACAGTGTGCATAGCATGAGAAACAGCATACGGAGTGTGTGGCTTGTGTTAATGTGCAACGAGAGATTTTAAACACGTATCCGGTTGTCCCTTCAAAAATCGAAAGTTTTCTGATTTTTTGCCCTGATGTTAAAGCTTTCCATCAAAAATATCCCCATCTGAAAAAGGATTAAGCTTGAGAAAATTTCTTTGATAACAACATTTTGCAATTTTCTAATTCGTATAGGAGCCATACGAAATTCAGCTGGTTTTACATTGAAATATAAGCAAATCACAATCACAACCTTTTTTTTTTCTCTTCGAAAATTTTTCTTAGCAAATACAAGGTATGAAAACTTTGAGTGTCTAATCTTTGAATTACTATTGTGGGCACAATATTGGGGTGCCTCAATCTCTCGTTGCATCCCTTTAAAAGCCATTTTTCGTCATCTGCTGATTTAACGCGCGGTGACGCCTAAATTATAAATTTGTTCTGTTGACCCATAAGGAAGCTGATTTGGGCTTAATCATTTCAGGTGAGGGCTTTTTCTATATAAAAGCTTTCAACCATGCAAAAATACCGATTTTTAAATCGTGAGGGCGCGGCTATTTTTCGAATGTGCCCGTGTCCTCTTTAATGGGCAGGTTTCCTTGTTCAGGATTTGAATTTTAACACTTACAAATAGTTAGCAATGAATGAACTGGGCCGGCAGCTGAGTTATTTCAGAGATAATTGCTAAGTACTTAATAATTGAACCCTTAGATTACATAACGTTGATTTTTGTATATTAAGTGTACTGTTAATGTCAATAGCATATAGGCTTAAACAAATTATCAATCCAAGCAAGGGTTGCTTTTATAATCTAATCCTCCCATTTCAATTCATGTACGTTTGTTCAGAGCTGATTTTGAATTTAGATTTGGGCAAATCAAGTCGTTTGGGGGTCCTGGGTTTGTGATGTACCCGCTATTTGTATTCTTGTAATACTGACTCACACATAAACATACAATTGGCACCAACATGGATATATAACACATATATATATATATACATGCACACACACATACATTGTTACACAAGCACCTCATAATTTACACGGCTCAAAAATGATATTTCCATAATACTGAATAAGCTCTGGTATTAATGGCACATCAATGCCCTGATATGATTGCCCCATGAGCTACCATGGCACTAATGTAAGGACATTAAACCCTCAGTGCCTGTATTCACAAATGAATGTGGGCTTGTCTACAAGAAATTGGCTTACTGTTCTTTTTAGAAGAAAATTTAAGCCATATGTTTCATTGAACCAACCTAGATAGAAACACAAGTAGGGAAGTGTGAACCCAGCTACCTTTATGAATGGTGACCATAGGTGATTCAATTAATTATTACTGAAGTCCCCATTGACTCTTTAGAAATTGGTGGACCAATTAATTTGGCTATTACCTGTTGTGCCTACTACCTCTTAGCCAAAATGTGTTGGAACACGCCTGTTCTTTTTGCCCCGATTATTTTCCTTCTTTCTCTAAAGAGATAAAATGAACTCATGTCAACTTTGGTTGGGAGGCCTGGAGCATTTCCTCTATCCATGCACTCCCTTCCTATCCCCGACCATCAATTGGTTCTTGTAGTTTGGCAATACAAAATTTTCAGGTATTCAACATTGTTCCCGGGTGAAGGGGGCATTTTGAAGTAAGGCCTCTAAAAAGAAGTGTTCCAACACTTTTTGCTAAGATTGATCCCGTACTATTGGAAAGAGGATTCCTGCTTAACTTAATGCCTGTAATTTCAATTAGATAACTGAATATTGACGAACTTGTACACAATATAGGTAACCAAGAAGATGTTTCACACATCTCTAGTAGCAAATAACACGTTCCCCCTGCCTACTTTAGGGAATGGTCACTTTTAATCAGCAAGGCCATACTTTCATTGCGTTTTTAATAAGCTACATTCTGGTTTAACAGCAATGGTGCACTATGCCAGTGTGCTTTCGCGGTACAAAGTGTCCTTTATTTTGTGTTGACCACCTAATATTTATTCATAAGTGTAATATCACACAATAAATTTTAGAAGATACTTCACTAGAAAAAAAGCGGATTTTAACATGTTAAATACGCTTCAATTAGGGTTACAACCCGCTTATATTGATACATAGGTAATTTTTAAAAAATTCAAATGAAAATAACCGAATTCGAAACGCTTGATTTTCGCACCGCGAACCTACCGCGTGCAAGGCGAGATCTTTTCCTCTAGCCAAACCGCTCCTTACTACTGATCATTCGTTTCAAAACCCTAAAATATGTTTAAATCATGATCGAACGAACGCTACCAAATCCTACACCCGTAAATCAATGATGATGTCACGATACACCATATTAACATAGAGACTAACAAGAGTCAATGATCTTTTTCATATGTGTGCCGTGGTGTAGTCGTTGATTTTTAATTAAAGACAATTTTCAGAGATATTTATTCTTGAAAATAGAATTTTAACCGTGGATTCTATCGATGTCATGGACAAGGTGACATTATCGAATCGGTTGATAAAGGATCACTTCACGTGTAAAAATGGGTTATTATATTATTTCCATAAACTTGTAGACCATACCCACTTTATCTTGGCGTGTTTATAGCTGCCTTTAATCATCATCAACAATCATCATCATCATCATCATCGTCGTTTTCCCGAGTCGTCATCATCATCATGTATCATCATCATCATCGCTATGTAAAGAGCGAATTGGACTTAGAGGCAAAGATCTCGCCGTATAAGCAGGAGTTTTCGCGGTTCGAAGCATGTTCTGTTTTCTCTGCCATTTGGAACGCGGTTATTTTCATTTAAAAATGTCAAGTTTACCTAGTGTAATCATATAAAGCGCGTAACCCTATAGAAACGTATTGAACATGTTAACAATTTTCATTTTTTCTAGTTACATTGTCTTCTAAATTGTATTTTGTAAATCTTTACACTTATGAAATAAATAATTACGTTGTTAAACACAAAATAAGCACTTTGTCCGCGGAAAGCACTGTCATCTCGTCGTCGTCATCCACATCATCGTCATCGTAGATCATCAATCATCATCACCATCATCATCATCTCTCCACACATGAATTCCCTATGTTTATTCATGCCTATATTCATTATACCAAATGCATAAGGTGCCCTGAAATGTTGTTGCAGTTTTCTTGCTTAAATTGCTGTAAGCAGTGTAACAATTTTAAATTGCTCCTGTAACATCGTGTAATGGGGGATGTTGGAGGGAAAAGTGAAATGGGGGGGGGAGAGCACAAAATTCAAAAATGTGCCAGGAGATTTTAACCAATTTTGGCCCAAAATCACTGATTGGTCCGCAATATTTGGTGATTTTGTAATTAGAATTGGAGATCGCTGATTTTTTGCCAACATCCAGCATTTTTCTTTTGGCTAGGGAGCAGGCCAGGGGGATACAAAATGGAGAAATAATGTTGAAATTTGCACAACGTATTAAATCAATATAAATAGCTTTGAAAAATGATCATTTTGACCCACATATCTTTACCGTCTCACCTATTTTGGCCTCTATTCAAAAACTTGTCTGCAATTATAATCATTTGGCTCACAGCCAGAACCAACACTATAAAATGGTCCATGCTTAGTAGCCTTAGTAAAATGAAACACGATTTCAGCAGCATAAGCCAGGTGGGGAGAGTACTCCCTCTTAATTTTTTAAGGGGAAATCTTGAAGTAGAAAGACAGATTAGGCCTATAACCAGGGCAGCCAGGTGGAGGCAGAGTGCCCCCCTCCATAAAACTTTTTAAGGGGAAAATGGTACATCACACTGGATATTCCTGTTAAATCAGCCCCTTTTCGTTCTTTTGCCCTGCGACCGGGTAATTTTTGCTTGTGATCGGGACTTGTGCACTGCCGGCAATTGCCCCCTTCGACCCACCGGCCCCTTGCTATGCACCTGCTATAACCCCAGGCAAAATGGTCCAACCATAGTAGATGGTTTCACCATGGTAGAATTGCACTTGCCAATGCTTTGACCATGGTTCACAATAGGTTTGAGAACTGGCACCACAGTCCAACCTACGGTTGAACCTATAGTTGATCATGGTCCAACCATGGTCAACCATAGAATTCAACTGTGGTGCCCTTTCTCAAACCTATGGTCAGGCCCGTAACCGAATTTTTTTTTAGGGTTGGGGCAATTTTTAAAAAGGGGACTTTTCTCCATAATTTTGCAAAGGGGGGGGGGAATTTTGCCAAAACGTGGACGTTTTATAATCCAAATTTTTGTCCTCCTTCTTCACGTTTTACCAGCTCTTTTTCGGGCCGTTAGAATTTTTTTTTTGGTGGGGGGGGCATGTTCCCCCACTGCCCTCCCTGGTTATGGGCCTGCCTAATGGTTTGACCATGTTTCAAAACATGGCCAAGTGCATTTGGCATGTCAATCACAGTGCTACCATGGTTTGACCATGGTGAACCATGCTAGCATGGTGCCTTCCCCTGGGATATATCCCTGGGGATATCTCTTCAAAATAAAAAAAAATCCATAAAAAAAAAAAGGGGGGGGCAGTGACGTACCTTTGGAAGAGCGATCTTGCACTTGTACACTCTACAAAAAATAGTTTCAATAGAATTTATATGGTTTCACCAGTGTTCAACGAAGAACAAGACCAGTTTTGGTGTAGTTTGTACCTATTAGTCATATCCTCTGACCTACACAATCTGTTCAGGACCTGAAAACATGCCTTGGCATCTTGCTAAGAAAAAACAACAATTCATATAGAATACCTAAAATTCACAGTGTGTTGAAAAAGATAATTAACGCCAGGTAATCGCTGGTATTTTTTTTTTTAATAACGTGAAAGTGCCAAATGACCTTTATGTGATGTTACAACCAGGTAAATCTTCCCGTAACCACACTTGCCATAAAGGTGCATGAGAATTTTTGGAGCACTCATACGCCCGTAATTTGCATCAAATGTAGTGACTTGATTACAGATTGACCACGCAATGATTTCTTTCCTTGTATATGGCTACAGAAATGTCTAAAAAATTAAAACAAAGTTGTTTTTGGGATTGCATATATTTCAATATAGGCCTAATCATGGGCTGAGTTTTGTATTTGCTCCAATAGAATTTATTTTTTTTTTTTTATCAAGAAATAATTTGCAGCTTGAACGAGGATGGCCCAGTTTTTTTTCATCTTGATAGAATTAATGGCCTTCACCCCAAATCCCATGTAAAGTTTTGGTCAGAGATATTTCAATCCATTTTGATGTGAGAGCTAATAAAAATTCCTTTAAAAAGGAAAGGGGCGCCACAAGGGTGATCTTGTTTGGGTTGTTCTAATGTGGGTTGGGAAATACTTATGTAGTGAAAGAAATGGTAGACACAATATCGAGATTGAATTCGTGAAGTTATATTGCAACTTGCTTAGTACAAAAGTGTTTTAAATAAGTAAAATATATATATTGAAATACCGAATATAGTAATGAACAGTTTGTTTTTGGTGAACCTTATCAGACGTAACCGGTAGCATTTTTACTTTGTCACCATCTTAGGGTCCCTGTCGGACTACCGACCACAGGGCCCCTTTGCAACATACCAGGGCCCTTTTACTAGCTGCCCCCCAAAGTCCCAAGGTATTTCCTTCATTTCAAACTATCCCATCCCCTTCCACACGGGCTGGGAGCGCCTTCACAGCTGTCACAGAGCGTCCATCCCAACTACACAGATCCCCCCTTCTCATCTACCAAGAGTGGCCCTTTCCCAACGACCCAGGTTTCTCCTTCCAACTACACCAGGGCCATTTTACATTAACCTCCACACCTTATCCTTTTTATCTATATGGACAATTCCAACTACCCATCCCACGTTGGCAGTGTGGTCCAGTGGATTGAGCATCGTCCCGCACTCCAAGGTCGTGGGTTCGAGTCCCACTGCGCCAACAATGGTTGCGCCCTTGAAGTAAGGCCTTTACCTTAATTACTCCCTCTCCACCCATGTGTATAAATGGACTACCAGCATTATTCAATTGCGCTGGGAAAGTAAAACATACTTGCCTTGTGGGAAGAGTGGCGAACCCCCAGCAGCAACATAATACGGAGGGTCTGGCCCAAACGCCAAGGAAAAAGAGATGGGCACGCCGCGACGAGCTTCTCGGCACGAGACTTAGACCCTTGGTCCTTTTGGTATTACAATTGATTCTCATCATGCGCTATTGATATTGGGCAGAAGCGCTTGACGGAATATAAATGGCAATACCTCATTTGCATACCATGAAACCTCTACCAGATTTCCTTCTCAACTACCCGGAGTTCCCTTTCCCAACTACCCCCGCTGTTTCTCTTCCCAACAACGCCAGGGTTCCAATTAAATACAAGGGTGTTTGCCATCCCCCTTCCACCACACACACCCCTCCAATTCAGTCTCATTCACCAAATTGAAAAAATTAACTTGAAAAAAAACCAATATATTTAATTATTTTTTAAAATTGAGGTTTATACTTTTGTTTTTGATCATTTTCATTTTTATTATATTTGTTAAATCTTATTTTTATTTGGGTTCACTATTTGTCACATTTCTATTTTTATTTTATATAATTTTAAAAAACAACATTTTTCTTCGTATTTCTTTTTTTTTTAATGTATTTGTCTTTTTTTTTCCTTTTTAATATTCGGGTTTTATTTCAGTTCATCATTTGTATTACTTTTTAGTTTTAATTTAATTTTTGTTCCGTATTCGCCATTTGATTATTCTTTTTAAACTTTTAAATACTTACTAACGTTGTTCGTATATGCTTGTTTCATTTGTTTTTATTTATTATTTGCTGTTTTTATTTTATTAGTTTTTTAATAAACCACGCCCACATCTTTTCTCTTGCTTTTCATATTTTATCAACGTGTCTTTTTGTGTATTTTAGTTGGCATTTTGTATTATTGTTTAATTATTTTTGTTTATTAACTTTTTTATTAGGCAATGAATTGGATATTTAGTTTCCAGTTACCCGCAACCAGCCCTGATTTTCAATTTTTGTCAAAACTTTTCATTTATTTTGGTTTAAAAGTCATATTTTCGGATCTTAAATACAGATCCTAACTTTCAGCTTCTCATAATATCAGGTATGTCGTTCTGATCATTTTAACAATATTTTGTGGTCTAGGGGGGTTTACTTAGTGGTTAATAATTAAATTTAGATTTCCTAACAATGCTCCTGATCATACTCTGCGATCGGCTTACAATGTTCATCTTGAAATTGATTTTTTTTTTGAAGGAAATATTACGTAAAAGTATCCAACTGTTATAAAGTCTGATGTTATATATATGAAGTAGGTTTTAGACACCATCTTATACCAATACGTAAACGTTTATATGAAATCTTGAAAATACTGAATAATGAATAGTGACCTCCTCCTTTTTCGAACAGTCTACCGGAAACTAACATCCATTCATTGCCTTAATATTGTTGTTTTTATTTAATCTGCGTATTTATTTTAGTATTTTTAATTAATTGTAATTTAATATTGTTTTTCTTTTAAATTCTTATTTGTTTCCGTCTTTTCTTTTTTATTTATCTTTTAGCGTTTTTCTATTTTTTCACTTCATTGTTCATTGTTAATATCTTTTGAATTTTTATTTTGTATTTTTATTTATATTTAAATTTATTTTCTTTGTTTCCAGTGTATTTTGTTTTATTATTATTAGTTTATCAACTTATCTTATTTTTTTTTTTTAAAGATTTTTATTTTTATTATTCATGTTTATTTATGTACTTTGTGTCTTGGTGTATTTTCATTTATTTGCATTTGTTATTATTTTTTTACATTTATTTTTGTTTCATTAACTTTTGTGATTAATTTAATTGCTTATATTATTTTATGTATTTTAATTAATGTAAGTTAATATGTTTTTCTTTTAAAATCTTATCTGTTATTTGTTTTTTTTTTCTTTTATTTGTAATTTTGTAGCATTTCTTTTTTCACTCATTGTTCAATTGGTAATTCTTTTGAATTTGTTTATTTTTATTTTATCTATTTTAAATTTATCATTCTTATTGTTTCCGTTGTAAATTTTTTTTTCATTATTATTATTGATTTCATTTTGGCCTACTTATTCCCAACTTCGTGATTCAATTTAAGTGTGTAGTTTGTTAAAAAAGGAGAAAAAAGGCTGTAAGGAGGAAAAAAAGCAAAACAAACGGCACATCTTTCCTGGTAACAAACAGCTCAAACAAGAACAACACAAATAACAACAATGACCATCAAACTTCTCTTGACCGATTTCGAACCCAGACAACAGGGGGAAAATAATGCAAGTGTGTAAATTCCTTAGACGCTGGGCTAGATAGGAACTTGCTATTAATAGTGTATTTGCTTAATTGGTCAAAGTTGATGGAAGACAACTCGAGGTCACAATTGAATGACCATAGGGCGTGTTACATGGAGGAAACCATACGTGTTTTTACAACGTTAAAAATATTCCTTAAATTCGCAAAGAAAAATGGAGAACTTCTCCTTGATTAAATCCCTCCGAAAGAATTATTTTTTAGGTCATCGGATAATCTCGAGCAACCCCTCATATATTTTCACCAATATTGGAACATCCGCTATGTAACATATATCGTGATTTAACGTAGAAATCCCCAATTTGGCTACAGTTTCCAAAGGCGGTCCGGAAAGTGTGTGTCTGTGTCACAGACTGCGAAAGATATTATAGTAGTACTGCGCGAGCGATTACCGTTATCTCCGGAAACGAAGGGGTTTTATGGCGATTGTTTGCTCAGAGGTCCGTTAACTATGTTTTGTTTTGAATATGTATCGTAATTGGGTCTGAACCCATAAACCTAGCGAGAAAATTGAACGTCTTTGTCGGGTACTTCGGTACTTGCAAACCGGAAACGTAAGGCACACCGCTACGGTCCGCATCCCTTCACTTACCGGATCGCCGTAACGGTTTCCAACTCCAAGCTAATAGGCGCGCACCGCGGCGCCCCTAAAAACCTGATTTTTTGTAAGTACTGGTCATAGTATCTTGGTCGAACAAATGGGCACATTTCCGCTCAGAACTTCACTCCAAACCTCCTTCAAGGCCCTAAAATTTCACGGTGATGATGTGAAAAATCGTAGCTTTCTTTCGATAACACCAAAATTGTAACCATTTCCATAAAATCTGGGTTGGGGGTTTGAGGCTATTTTATAGCGAACAGGCCATGACCTTAAATCTTTTCAGACAGGGACTTCAAGAAAACTTTACATCAGTTAAAAAATCAAGGCTTTCAATTTTTAAGGGACACCTTCAGATATGAAATCTCCATTGCAAATCCCTTAATTTTTAGATATATTGCCCCAGGCTATTGCTTTTAGCCCATTTGGTGCCAGTACATATTGGATATGAGCAATATTAAACTAGCCTTGGCTCAATACAACCTCCTTGATCCTAGATTAAAATAATCTACATTATTATAAAATCAATGAATGGAATGCATGGAATAAACTCCCCATATCACTAATTTAAGGCAATCATCAACTATCTTGTCCACCATGCATTGAAAAAGCAATATATATCAGTTTTTCCCAATTTGGGATATTGGCCATAAAAACAAACCAAATAATTAGTCAACTTTAAAGAAAATGCTACTTCTGAAAATATGTCAAAAGATAATTCTCAAAATACTTCCCTTGGAAGTATTTAAATGCTTGCTCAGAGATTTCCGTCCTGATGAGGGAGCCCTTGATTTTCAAACAAATCACATGTTTTTGCATGAGGCCTACATAATGTTTACAGTCCATACTAATCACTGATGAAATAGCTATCTCAATCGAAGTCCTTCATATAGAAAATCACATTTTTGTTTTAAAATTCCAGATCGTAATTTTTTGTTAAACACCGTATCCTATGGCATATACTACGCAATGATACTTACTGCCTCAAAGCGAAAATCTGATTCATCTCAACTTTGAAATTGAGGATATTTATTGGACAAAGTTTAAATTTCTTTGGACTTGACATAAGTTGCTGTCCTTTTTTCCCTTCAATCCAGGGGTGTATTGATTCCATCCACAATTCACCAGTTTTTGGAAATTTTCACCTCAACAAGATCATGTGATCCACAAAGTCCTATTCCTTAACGAACGTCATTAAGGGCAGCGGCTGCATGAAGCGCTTCAGACTCCGAGTGCCGCTTCACTTGAACGGAATAAATCCAAACCCTCGAAACCAGCCAAGGACTCATAAGTGGTCGGCTCCTTTCATTCACCCGCTGCCCTTAATTGGTTCATTCTTAACACATAAAAATCCTGACTTCTATGCTCATTTTGCCCACAAAGCATTAGTACTTAAGGAATTTTTAGCATGATTATGACATGTCCTGTGGTTCTTAAACTTTTGGAACACTTTTTATCCCTAAGTACTGACATAAGTTTAGTACAGTACAGTATAGGCACATTGCAATGCATAATGGGATTGATTCAAAACACCCTCTGCTTAAATACAGTCATGTGACCTTTTCCTACCTATAAAGAAATATTTCTACCAGGGCTCTGCTTGGTCACATACTTCACCTTACAAATTATGGGTCACTTTAGGCTCCACCAATTAAAAGGTCCATGGCCCAATCGCTAATAGCCTCGTCCCCAGGGACCATTTCCCCCACCCCCCACCCCTGGAAGTGGTCCAAATTTTGGTATCAGAAGAAAGCTACTATTTTTCTCATTTACCCTGTGAAATTCTAGGGCTAAAAGATGTTTGGTTTGGAAGTTATAAACGAAAGTGTCCCATTTTGGTCGACCAATATTAATTGTAGGCCTACACAGTACTCTATGGGGCTTACAAAATCACGTTTTTAGCCCTCACATCAAAACGGATTGAAATATCAGCACGAAACTTAACAGATGGGGTTTTGGGGTGAAGTCCATCCCATCAAAATGAAACTTTATATCCTTAAAATCGGCCATCCCCCTTTAACTACAACAAACATCAACCCAGGGCCCCAACTTCAGGTCCTACCTGATTTATGCATGCACAAATGCCCTACCAGGTATATCAAATAAGGGAAACTTTCTGAACTTGGTTTGAACTCAGAGGGTGTGTTGAATCAAACCCATAATGCATTACAATGTGCCTATACTGTACTGTTGATAAATACATGTCAGTTAGGGATAAAAAAGTGTTCAAAAAGTTGAAGAACCACAAGACATTTCATGATCATGCAAAAAATCCCCCAAGTACTAGCACTTTGTGGGCTAAAAGTAGTGTAAAAGTCAAGGTTTTTATGTGTTAAGAATACGATTTTTGATGGGATCACATGACCTTATGGAAGTGAAATTTCCCAAAACTGGTGCATTGTGGGACTGACTCAATACATTGTGGGATTGACTCAATAACCCCCTGGTTATAACTGAAGGAAAATGGCCTACACTGGAAATATTTATCAATATATCCAACTGAAAGTATACTCCCTTCCCCCAATAAAAATTCAAAACTTTTAGTTTCAACATTTTTAACAAGAATGTCTTTTTTTATTTTCTACTAAGTTGTAGCCCATACAAAAAAATACTATGTATTACTATACCCATATTGTTGTTTTGCCATTAAACAATACATCATTTAATACTTTTAACGCAGGTGTTAAAATATGGTGTGCAACTCTCATCAACATTTTGTATTTGCAGTACTTAAATATTTTTTCTGTTTTCAACATATTTTCACCACATTTTTATTACATGATACCTGTAATACCATTTTTATATTTTATTTGCCATTAACCCTAGCACAGCTAAATCTCAACAAAACTCACTGTGTTAATTGAGAAAAATGCACTAAGTCCAGAAAGTAGCGATGACGTCATAAAACAAAGACTCATATGGGCACGAAATCGCTGGCCGGGCCAGCGACTCCGCCGTAGCGTGCTATCCCAGGTCATGGGGCTGGGTTCGAATCCCACCCTAATTTGCGACTTTTCTTGTTCCCCTCTTCCCTCACTCCTTCAGTTCCTCCCGGGACATAGGCTAGAAACCGACGTCAGGGTTAGGGTTATAGGCCGTCTTATGCTTTTAATTGGTTATTGTTCTAATTTGAACAATATTTTCAGTGGTCTCTTCAAAGGCCAACTCAGAGATTTCAAAATATATTCCTGTGTGTATTAATTAAAAATAGTCAACTAGAACTAAAGATAGTCTCCTAAAATGCTCATTTCCTAAGTTTGAGATGAATCTGATTTTTCATTTTGATGAAGTTAACATTTATGTATAGTACAACAGTGCCATAACAAAAATTCCGGATCTGGAATTATAACTGCAAAGTTGCAATTTTCTATATGAAAGACTTTCAATTTGAGTTTAGCTATTTCATAATGTATGTATAAACAACACAATTTGTTTCAAAATTGAGGGCTCCCTCCTACTGAAATCTCAGAGTCAGCCTTTAAAGTGGATTGAAAGACTGGCATGAAACTTCACAGACGGGGTAATGTATATGAAAAAAAATAAAACATGATTTTTGTTTGAAAATTGAGGGCACCTTCCTTGGAAATCTCGAGTCAGTCTGAAAATGTTGACAGTGTGCCATGGCCAATGCAAAAATGAAATCATTTATAGCGAGGTCTAATAATGTTTTACTAATTAAAGTTCAATCAAAAAGTGAAATAATTTCCTGTGCAAATCAATAACAAATATTCATTTTTTCCCTTTATATATATAACTCTAAACAAATATTAGTAGCACTGTTTTAGTATTCCATAAACACAATTAGCACTGCAGCATACACTTTTTTATGCTCCAGGACCATAATTTATTGACAGAATTTCAATTATGCCTATGTTTTACCCCCACACCTGCACCTGTCATCACCTCAGTAAATTAGATCACTCCACTTGTACCCACCATTTATCAATGTCAATACCAATATTAGCCATTGAGACACAGTAGCAAATAAATCAAATTCCATATTTACCTTGCAATAATTTTCTGAACTATAAATTTACTTTTAATACTTTGCCTACAGCTGGAAGTATTTAGAAAAGAGTGTGATGATTTTTAGATATCTGTCAAAATTTTGGATATATTGTAAGAACCGCTGACCTGAGAAGAGGCTTGTTTGGACTCGTTTGAATGCATTTTATGACCCGATTTTCAAATATGGTCATGGAAATTTTTTTTCCGATTTTGTGGAAAAATGGTTTTATCAACTTTGCTCGACTATCGCACGTAGGGGATAACTTTTTTGTCTATACACTAGCAGTTACTACAAAGAAGATACGATTATCGCACATGTACTGCAGGTGATAAATGTCCCATAAGTAGCAGTTAAACATGGATGACATTTTGATGGTATTTGGAGGGAATGTTTTATTTGTTAATGCTTGCTCATAAAAATGACTTTATAAATACTCCACAAAGAAGTGGCATTTGCAATATTTTATTGTAGGCCACCAACTTTGTATGCACGCTGTAATTTCATCTTAATTGTGGGGATGGGGGAAAAGGGAAGGAGGGTATATGGTAACAAGAAATCTTAAAAAAATTCACCGAACACGCGTCGTCTGCCGTCGCGGTTTGTGAATGGGGCCAAAGGTCACATGAGGTCACTAAGGTCACAAACATGTGGGTCATGACCCAATGTATCCAAGTATGGTTACCATGAAAATGTGCGCACATATGTGGAAACAGCGGGCATTTAACATTTGGGTCAACATTTTTACCACAGACACACAGACAGACAGACAGACACGCACTGTCAAAGCAATCCATATGTGCCCTCTTACAGATGACACAAAATGCCAGACCTTGCCATGGTTAGACTTGTAATATTAAGATAATAAACTTGTCAGTGTCGGGTACTACTGAGGTTGTGTCAAATTTTGGTTTTCAGTTGCAGATAGGGTATCAAATGGATATGGGTTCATATATAAGGTTTGCACTTCCAAACCCAGGGCCATTCAGTGACTCAAAAAAATAGTGGTCCTTGGGTGAGAGACAGCCAAATTGCCCAATATAGTTTTGGGTGACAAATTTGTAAAATTTCCCCCAAAATGAGGTCTTTAGATGAAAATTTTGCTAAATTTTCTAAAAAATAGAGGTCTTTGGGTGAAAATTTTAGGGTGAAGTTTTACCCAAAATAGGGGTCTTTGGGTGACAGTAGTAATTTTAAAAAATAAAGGGTCTTTGGATGCGATTTTAAAAAAAAATGGGGTAATTGGGTGACAACGATACTGAAAATAGTTGTCTTAACAGCCTCACATATGCATCACCTCCAAAATGGGAGTGTGATTTATCAAAAGGTATCAAATAAGCAGGACTGTGTTAAAATGATGATTTTAATGTTTATAATTCTGTTCAAACTCCAAAGAGTCCACAAAATTTTTACCAATATACAAGTTAATCATGTAATCTTTCCCCCCTCCTAAGATTTTACCCTGGCGACACCCTGAAAGATGGTACCTTGGGTTCCAGAGGTAATGTGGGTGGTTACCCAGGCTCACGTACAGGTTACCCCCTGGGCGTTGGGTATTTTACCCGACCTCGGCAAACAAACAAGCAATGAATTACTAGGATTATGCCATTATATTTATTAATGTAACTAACTTTTATGAGCTGAGCGAAACAATATCGGCAGTTGAATATGTTTGTATTGCCCATTATTTGGATCATCAATTGAGATAATCCCATCACCAGTTTATGTCATGTGAATTATGACAGGAAACCACCTGTTACCATGGCAACTGATGTCCTTGGGGGTAGGATGACCTAGCTTTACTCTGAACTAACTTTCACTATGATTTGGATTACATGGATATTTTTCAAGTATAGGCCATTATCCCAAACAAATATTTACATATATTGATTGTATGCCTAGCATCTAATCTGTGAAAAAACACTGAAAATTGTTATGCTGATGAAATTTAATTAAGAGTTTTCTGTTATAAGGTTTGTCACTTCGGTGAAAATGTTCAATTGTCAATTATTTAAATATACAGATGGAATTAGTACAAATGTTCAATCCTCAAAATATTAACCATTTGCACCAAAAAAAAATAACCCATGGCTATACGGCCCGATCGAGGCTTAAACAGAACCTGAAGCAACTTAGCAAGAGGTTACAAATCATGCTCACATACCGTGGTTGTATTTTTAAAGGGAGGGCACTTTGTGATCCACAACCTTATCCTCTGACTTGCCTAAAAAAATATCACAGTCCTCGGACCGCTTGTGTCGCCTGCCACTGCAGTTGAATGAAAGGCCTAATATGACCTTTGCCCTTAACATGTGACCTTTGACCTCATAAACAAGGGTTTACATGTAATACCCATAAACCGTGCAACTTAGGTTCCAATTGAACTTCAACTTTTCAATTGAGGTCAATTTTACATTTTCAGCCTTTTTCAATTGAGCTCAATTTTACATTTTACAACATCTTACAACTTGACCTGACATAACCTATGACTCAAGTTTGGTTTAAATCCATGAAGTATGCAGATATTACAGGCAAATGTTAACCTTTTTTCACAATGACAACAGACTACATCACCTCACATGACCTTTGACCTTGGTATGTGTCATTTGAACTCATCAATAAATGAGGGATCCCCCTTTGACCAAAGTTGTTCGTGTAAATTCATTGATGTATGCGGATATTACAGGCAAAGTTACCCTTTTTCAACAAAAAAACAACGGAAATCAAAACAATGGACTAAGTGATCCCGATGTGTCTTCCGGGTGCCTAGCCCTCCGCTTACCAAGGGGAGGGGGTGGTTCCCCCCAATGAACTTTGCTATGTGCCACTAAAAGGACAAAAGCTTGCAAAAAAGCTTCCCCGGTGTGGTAATCATTTTTTTCATCCTTTCTGGTCATTAGCATACCAAAAAAAAAAAATGTGAAGGTTAGCACCTTCACAGGGGTAGGGAATAACGTCAAAGTCGAAGGGTTTTGGGGGGGTTGTCACCTAAGGAATAGTTTTGTAAATTTTAAAAATTATATGCACAACGATATGGCTCTAAAAAACTCAACTCTATGGTTTTATGTAAAACTAACGCCATAATAGGTATGTAGGGAATTATTTTGTATTCACGGGAAACAGGGAGGAACCATATAGCTATCCAATGTATCAAATCCGTAAGCATTGGGTGCTTTATAATGAATTCTAGAGGGGGTGGTAACCACCCCCTGGTAACTCGTGTTACAAATAAGGTTTGGTAAGATGAGGGTTGGGCAGGCAACACAACAATTTAGATTTTTATATCATATAACTATAACAGTGTTATACAACGTTAAAAAGAGAGGTGGGGGATAAAGTGGTTTACAACTGTCCTCTACCATATCCCTGACCTTGATAATGACCTATGGCGTTCATCATCAGGACTCACAGTACAGATCGTGCACTACATTTGGACAGGTGGTTAACTAGTATTGCGATCATTAAAATATGCACGATGATTAAAATCCTGATTGCATGACATGCCACGATGACATATGCATTCATCTAGAACTTTGTGGTCAATGATTATGGGTGCACTAGGCAAGTGTCAGAGGCATCACACATCGTGTAAGCATATGTTGTGTAGAAATTTTCACATATTTCAGATATTTTGTCAGCTATATCCTCAACAGCATATGTGACATTTTTTTTAGAATTTGTTAAGAATTTAAGGCCAGTGTTAAAGGTACACAAACACCGGGCGGTCGGGGGGACACAGGATTTTTTTTTTAAAAAAAGTGGGGGGGGGGGGACTTAAAAAGTGGATTTTTTTGGTAAAAGTGGACCCCTCCCTTCCTAAACCCTAAAATGGTACTTTTTTGGACTTTTTGAACATTTAACCCAAACCAGGCAGTTCTCGGAACACAAGTGTCGCCTGGTTGCAGATCACTGCTTTATGATGAAGTTTGGCAAAGGATGATTAGAAAGAAGACACACGTCACATGGGGTCACAAAGGTCAACGGGGGTTCACTGAGGGTCATGGGGTCACTGAGGTCATATCGGGGGTCGATAGGGTCACAAAGGTCACATGGGTTCACAAAGTCACATGGGGTCACCAAGTCAACCACAAGGTTCACCCCCACCCCGCCTCCCTCCCTGCCAAACACCCCACCCCCTCCCTATCGAACCCACCGGAACAGCTCCCGGCACACCGATTTGTGAATGGGCCAAAGGGACATGAATGTCAATGGTTGGTTAAGTGTGAGGTCACCAAGGTCACATGGGGTAATAGGTCACATGAAGCACAAAGGTCACATGAAGTCACCAAGGTCACATGAGTCACCAGGGTCACACAAGGTCCCATGAGGTCCACCCGCCCTTCCCGAAACACCCCACCCTCCACACCAACACCGACCCCATCCAGATGCACACACCCGGACTACTCCCGCCACACCCACCCCCTCCCGAGTTTTCTTTGCACCCCACCACACCCCTCCTCTCCCGACAGCACCCCCACCATTCCCCCTCCCCAACACCCCACCCTTACCGCTCCATATGATTCACAACACAAGATGGTTTTCTTTTATAGTAGTTTTCATGTCGCAAAGGAATTTTGCATTATCCGAGTGACCCTTTACGGATACAGCAATATGCATATTAATTAGCTCATTTGCATAACCTAAGACGCATGTATCCGGAACTTTCAAATGGCAAAAGAAGATGCGCACCATAATGGTTTTCGTGCAGTGAAGGAATTTTGCATATCCGATGACCGTTTCACAAAAAATAGCGATTACGCTGATTTTTTGCTATCATTAGCTCATTTGACATATGTAATTCGCCCACTATGCCCAAAATGAATTCAGGTCGAGAACTCTTTAACCCGTCCTTCCACCAAGTTACATCATTATAGCGCCTTACGGAACTCCAGATAACTTGACAACAAGCCTTGGGGACAAGGTTGTCATTTTGACTGGCCAAAATAAAGCTAATTAATATTCATGATTATGCAATAATGCAGCCAAAAGCTTCAAACATAATATTTGGGGCCTCACTTTATCACCCAAGCAAGTGTGAAGTAAATCGGGTTTAGCCGTCTTTAGCCAGCAGAGGCATTCAAAAAAAGGTTTTAACCGAATGTCTGAAAACAATATTTGCAAATAAGCTAATTTAAAATTATGAATATGAAATAATGCAGCAAAACCAAAAAGCACTAAACATAAATTGCGGCAACCTCATCTATCCTCTATCAGTTTTAAGTAAATAGGGGATAGCGTTTAGCCTGCAGAGCATTTTACAAAAAAGTTAAACCGGTCATACGGAGGACAACACACGACACACAGAATTTGGACAAGTATGTGCCTCCATGAACATTCGTTCAGGCGACACAAAAACTGGGCTTTCTTGTCAAAATTTTTCTAAATTGCACCTGCACAATAATTCTTATTACCAAATCCTGGCTCTAGATCTTGCTAAATCACTGAAAATATTAAAGGCACTATCAATGATTTGCTAAATCAGAAAATTAAAAAAATCATAAAAACCAGATTTTTGCAGTCTGCAACGAGTAAAGGTATCCTAACACACCATGCAAGTGATTGGATATTTACTGTCCGATGTACGGACACGTACTACAATACATAATTGAATGATGATTGACATCTTCAAACACTGCTGTTTTCTTCCTTTTCTGGAAATTTTTCACTTGCAAAAAAAAAAAATAACATGAGAAATCTACAGACATTTTTTACTTTTGAGCTATTCCTGCAAATTTCAAATATTTTCTACTCTTTTGGGAGATTCACTGATAGTGGCTTTAAATGTTCATTTAATATAAAATTGTATGTGCTAAAACCCATTCATTCACACACGTTGTCAAGCAAAATTGCGGGAACTGGGAAGCTGGTTCCCAGGAAATTTTCCTATTTGGAGGGAAATTTTGGTCATGTGAATAAAGAAATACATAATTGAAGGGACATTTTGCAATCTTGGAGGGGAATTTTGATTGTGTTCCTCGGAAATTTGGCATTTTTTCCAGCCCTGCACGTTGTCATAGCTGGTATATCTTGCCAACTGTCAAAATCACCATTTCACCAAATGAGCAGACTAATGCTTACAAATTTAGTTGAAATTTGACTAAGTTATAGGCATTCCTCAGTGAATGCCTATTTTCAGCTGAATGCCTGATGCGAATGCCTATAACTTATAAACAAAAATTGCTGATACAATGCATTTTCATCTTGAATGGTAAGAAACTTGATATCGAGGGCTAGTATGTTTCTTAGCATTCGCTGAATTTTGCTGGAGGGGTAACCCTAGCCATTCAAATGCCAAGGAACCAGTATCTATAGCATTCAGACACCATCCTTAGAACTCGAGGTCTAAGCGAATGGCTGGGTGAGGGCTATTATGTTTCTTAGCATTTGCTGAATTTTGCTGGAGGGGTAACCCTAGCCATTCAAATGCCAAGGAACCAGTATCTATAGCATTCAGACACCATCCTTAAAACTCGAGGTCTAAGCGAATGGCTGGTGAAATGGTAAATAAGCATTCGCTTTGGTAAGGGTTCATACATTGTTTTTTGTGAAGATAAAGCATTCAAATATGACGTATAATTCTCGAAACTGATTAGACAATCACTCTATTGTGTGGAATCTCACACACACACATATGCACAATAATGCCGTTTTAATCTGTAAAAGGTTTTTTTATTTAGTGAATACTTGAATAAAGTGAATTGTTTTTTAACAGAAGAGCCATGGCCGGATATTAAATAGCCTATAGTCTCCAGAACCCGAGATTTTTACCAGAAGTGCTGGTCACATTTTGGTGTCCTGAAAGAAAGCTACAATTTTCCTCTTTACCCTGAGAATCCCTAGGCTAACTAGAATTTCGCGGTTTTCGCTTTCCGCGGTTTGGCGGCGGGGGTACCAAGGTTAGGGTTGTTGGGTTCCGTGCGACCTTATCAGACTAGCCTGTGTGCATTAGTAAACTTTGTCACCCCCTTAGGGTCCCTGTCTGACAACCGACCACGGGCCACAACCGTTGCAACAATACCAGGGCCCCCTTTACTACCTGCCACAAGTCCCAAGAATCTTTTCTTCATCTCGAACTATCCAATTAGAACCCCTTCACAACTGTCTGGGAGCCCTACACAGCTGTCACAGAGCGTCCTCCCCAACTAACACAGATCCCCTTCTCATTCTACACAAGGGGGCCCTACAAACACGATCTTGGGGTGTTAATGTTCAATTTTGTTCAACACAACTTCCAAATGTCTTTTTAATTACTTTAATTATAGAAACAGCCGTAACACAAGAAGCACAGATGAATTTTACGTTAGACATTGTAAAACAAGTGTTTCGTCAAAAGGGATAAGAACAATGGGGCCCGGGTGCATGGGCCCACAATCTGGAACATGAATTATCACCGCACATTAGTGTTATAAAACTGTAGCTTTAAAAAGATAGCGCTTAAGCATCATTTTTCTGAGCTATACTAGATCTAACTTTAATTTTGTGGCAGTGGTTTTTGCTTTCAAATTGTCATTAACTGGGTCCATATAAGCTACTAACTTAGTTGCAACGTTTTTTGTCGTTTTTTATTTTGTAACTATTTGTATTACTTTATGACGGAGGTGCCCGCATCTGACCAACTTTGGCCTTTTGGTCACCACCGGCTATATAATTGTATTATTTTTTTCTCACTTCTTGTATTGTACTCTTATAAATGTGGATGATAATGGAAATCAGAAAAAAAACAAATTTATCAATTTATCTTTATTTTTTCTTATTTTACAGTTTTTATTTTTATTATTATTTCATTTTTATTTTAGTAAACATGATTTATTGATGTATTTCATTTAGTGCTTTTTTTATTATTTTATTGACATTTTTTTTGTTAATTACTTTTTGTTTTTATTTAATTTACTTATATTATTTAATGTATTTTTAATTATTTAATCTATTGTTTTTTAATAATATAAATTACAGTTACATAAACATTTGTCTTTTAAAAATACGGGTTCATTGTTTTCACTCATTGTTCAATTGTTTTAATTCTCGAATTTTTGTATTTTATTTATATTTTAAATTTAGTTTTATAAAATTTGAAAAATACGATTTTTCTTTTTTGGTTTTTAATTATGATTATTTTTCATTTTTGGCCTACTATTCCCAACTTCGTGATTCACTTACTCCATGTGGTCGCAGGTGGATTGGCATGTCTCCCCGCACTCCAAGTTTGTGGGGTTCGAGTCCCACTGCGGCCACGGTTTGTGCCTTTGAGTAAAGGCGCTTACCTCAATTACTCCCCTCCACCCAGGTGTATAAGTGGGTACCAGCATTATTCAATGCTGGGAAAGGAACAGACTCGCTGTGCGGTAGGAGTGGCGAACCCCCCACAACAAAAAATAATATGGAGGAGTCTGGCCCAAACGCTAAGGAAAGAGAGATGGCACTCTGCGCACGAGCTTACTTAATTAACTTACTTAGTAGGTTTTAAAAAAAGAAAAAGGGGGGGGGGGAGCAAAATAATGGCGCATCTTTCCTGATAACAAACAGCTCAAACAAGAACAAAACTAAATAACATGACATGTTGTCAATATAGTTGTTTAAGATATCAAATTGGGCTGCTTTTTCCCATTTACAACATTTTTTGGATTATAATTAACTCTGTCCACAACAAAAGCAAAATTATTTAAATTTTATTTATTAGTTAGCACAGTAAATTGCCAATTAGATAGGAAAATAAACAGTAGGCCTATAGCAGGGAAGCCCCTTGGAGCACTTCAAGTGGTGTGCCCTTTAAGTGGCCAAGGACAATTAAAGGTCCATGGACACGGCTGAGTAGACTTTTCTTAATTTCTTACATTTTCGTACCTCAACAGTATCCTGATCACATCGCAACACAGATTTTTAAAAGTAAACATCGGAAAAGTGTTAAATTTCAAGGACAAAAATACCCCACGGACAGGCCCTTCTGCTGTTTTCGCGAACGCGTCTCAAGATGCTGGAGTTGGATTTGACCCCGTTAATGACGTCAGAGTAGCAAGTTGTAAACAAAGCTCACACGTGGGCTAACCGCACACATCGTCACACGTGCACAGTGCCGTGCATACGGCCAGGGACCAATAGGACATCGACACCATGCGGTACTTCAATGACACGATTGGCTTGCCGACGAACAAAAAAAAACAGCCGTCAACAATTATACAGCGTATTATTATCGTTAATTGTAAGGCACAAATCAAAGAAAAAAGATTAGTGCCACATTATCAACCAATACCACCCATACGCGAGGAAGTAATTGTGTACGTATACATGCAAGAAAAAATAGGACCACGCGCGATGCGGGTATTGTTATGTGGGTCCACGCTGTGACGGAACCAGGATGCTGAGTGCTTACTCGACGTAAACTGCAGGGGGTCACGCTGCCAGGCGATGTTCACTTTCGTTGGGAATGTTCCTTGAAAGCTTGTCTGAAAAACATGATATTATGGCCCAATTGTATCAAATCTACGGTTTTCAATTACGGCTTCAGCAGATTGTACATTTGATACAATACATACTGTGAATAAAGCCAGTTTTTCGGTGGTATGATAAGTACGTTTAAAGCATGTCCATGGACCTTTAAAGGATTAGATGTTGCATTTGGAGGCCACTAATGTAGGTGATAAGTATGAGCTAAGACATTTAATCAATCCACCATATCCATAACCAACAATTAGATGGAGATATTAAAGGCTTACTCAGGATTTGAAATATAATATTGTGTGTATAAATTCAAAAACGATTTACCAGCATATTTAGGAAACTTGACACAATGTATTATGGGATATGTGGATTTGATTCCTTGACCTTCATGCACATTCTTCAGTCCACAGGTAAGTTGAAACCATCTCGCAACAAAGGTAGCATTCAGGTCGGATTAAAAACAACAACAACGTATATCCTTTTTTTTTCAGCAACACATCTTAAAGTTCCCTGCCTGTTATAAATCATTCCAAGAGGCGTTAGGATTTCAACTATTTTTTTCCAGTTTATAACCAAACTAACTCCAACTCTTTCCAAGACCACATTACATTTTACATTCCTAAATAGTGATACCCCCATTTAGGAACATGGAACATTCCGGATGACAAGTCTCTAGATGGGCTCATTTCTTGAATTAACTTGCCTCAGAATCACCCAAAAATCCACCTCTATTCCTCCACCAAAACACAACACAAGCTTTTCGGCCCTGGAAAAGAGACTTCACACATAACATATCCACTGTATGCTCTAACAAACACCACATCCCTCTTCCAAACTGTTGAAGAAAGTCCAAATTTTTCTAACAATGCAAAAGGCAGTACATACCCCAAAATGTGTACACTTACTGTCCTCTGTCAGCACATTTTTGGAATTTTGTTCAAAAGTAGACCAATTTTCTATACAGGGAACTATCGTCTGATTAAAGATGAACCCTTTCACTTGTTATTTGTACCGGACTTACTCATCTACTCGAATCAACAAAAATGCCTTTTTTAAATTTCTGGGTTGAAGTATAGGATATGCTTCTTCTGTTGATACCAAACACTGAGAGCTTGCGTGACAAAGTGCTATTCATGTCAGCTCCAAATTCATTCAATAAATCTCACTTCACCTTACAACAAAGCCGATGTCATTCTCCAAGCTTTCATTTGCATTCCAACACATTCTAAACTTGTCAATAATACTAAAAAAATTAAACATTGTGACGTTCTGAAGTGCATGTAAATGTTTGTACGTGCTGAACTGTAAAGAGAGCAGCAAACCAAACACCAAGGCTGGTATTCTGAAAGGGAGACTAACTTTAGACCTGGGTTTAAACCAGGGTTAGTCCTACAAGAGGGGACCTTTTTTCCTTTCAAAATACTGTGAAAGTTAAATGTAACAGGTGAGAAAATTCCTCATGGATGGGCTGAAACAGCCCATCCATGAGGAATTTTCTCACCTGTTACAGCACACTTTTAGAGTATGTTTTAAGGAAAAAAGTCCCCTCTTGTAGGACTAACCCTGGTTTAAATCCAGGTCTAAAGTTAGTCTCCCTTTCAGAATACCAACCCAAGACTTTTTCACCCGTCTTTCCATTTTTTGGCTTACCAGCATATTGAAAGTAGAAAGGTGCAACGAGAGATTTCACATATCAGGTGTCCCTAAAAAATCGGAAGTACTGATTTTTGCCCTGATGTAAAACTTTCCATCAAAAATGTCCCCATCTGAAAGCTGAAAATGATTGTTTTTAAAAATTTCTTTGGTACAAAATTGTGAAATTCTAATTTGTTATAGGAGCCAAATACAAATCAGCCTATGGGTCCGCATTGAAATATAAGCACATCACAATCACCTTTTTCTCATGTCTTTTAAGACATTTCAGAAGCCAAATACAATGTAATAAATCTATCAAGTGTCCGATCTATTTGAAATTACTATAGGCCTAATGACACAATATTTGGGTGTCTCAAAATCTCTTGTTGCACCTTTAATAAATACACCCCCTGGTTTTTGAGAATGTTCAGTTCAGTTCAGTACATCTTTCATTATATGTCGTACAGACCAACAATCTTGCACCAATCTACCCATCTATCAGTAGGTTGTGCTTTATCCACAACCATCAGAGGCCTACATGCAGGCAAGGGCAGGGGGTACAGTCCCCCCCCCCCCCCCCGACCCCCCCCCACTAGTACTCAGCCCCCCCCCATTCACAGGGACTCAACTCAATTGTATGTGGGTTTGTTATCACACTAACTTGTGCTGTGAATCTTTTTTTAATGACATGTTCAACCATAGGTTCAACCATGGTTAAACCATAGGTTGGCCTGTGGTGCCATTTCTCAAACCTATAGATGACCAGGTCAAAGCACAGTTGGCCATGTCAATCACAGTTCTAAACCTGGTGAACCATGGTGAACCATGCTATACTCGATTCATCTGATGTGTGACCCCGTACCATTCTTGCGGAGGTGTTAATCATGTTATTTTGAGCATTGGTTAAGGCCTGAAATACACTATGTGCGTTTCCATACATGAATGAATTGTAATTTAGTGGCAGTTGAGGAGTTATATGACCGGAGTGTCCTCCCAGATATCCTGTGTGGCATGTGCATTTGAATTCTTTCATTTTCCCCTCTCCTACTTAATTGAATAGGTCCAAATCTCCAGGGAGGCGAACGTATCAACGGCAATCCAACTATAGCTTGGTGACATTTGCGGCCTGGGTCCACAGGGACTCACCTGCTACACGCACTTGACCTTATTATAATAAAGTTGCCATGCTGCGCATGTATGGCTCAAGTTCGGTATAAAATTGATTGATTATTTATTGGTGTGCCTATGAGTTGCAAAAATATTGAGCACATGCAATTGGGCATAAATCATCCAATTTTATCATTATTATGTTTGGATCTAATATTTTCCCACACATAAAGCCATACATGGTTGCAATTGGACTTCAAACTTTTCAAATTATGCCAATTTGATCTTTCCAGCACATTTTATAACTTGACCAAATATGACCTTTGACCTTGGTATGACCCTTGACCTCATTATCATATGAAGGTTACCAAGGGGATGGACCACAGGGACCTTTATGTTAGAAATATTCCAGAAATAACCTGTAACCTCTATATTTCAAAATTTCCTAAGTTATATTTTTAATATAATCGAAACCATTATTTTATTCAAAATATAAGTTTTATAAATTTTCAGTGAACTACTTTCCTACCAAATGTTCATTTTGCCCAATCCACAAGGTGGCGTAACATTTTAATTACCCAAGAGAATTTTTCAGTACCCTGGGCAAATGGGACAGGCAATCTGTCAAGCCCAGGCCTGCTGGTGACTTTGGAATGTGGTCCACTTTTCAGAGATAAAGAGAAACTGATTTTGACCCACTTTTGGAGGAGAGTGAAACTCATTTCAGGAGTTTATAGCCATGTTCACACAGTCACAAACTCCAAGGGTTTGCAACTCTGGAGGTGAATATTAAATCCCAATTATTTTACTTCATTGTGTCCACACGATGGCCAAAAATCTGAAATCATCCCACTAACCATTCTCCTCCGCTTCTCATATCGGGGTGCAGCCCGGAAGTCAACATACCAGAAGCCGTCGGGGAAGCCATGCACTTTTGCGCAATCATATTCAAACACAAAAATTGTCAAGAAGATGACCTCCGCTCACTAACCCCCAAAGCTATCTACATGGCACGGTACTCCAAAACACTCCGGAGTGTTATCAGAGTTTCACCACCATGTTTTTTAGGTGGATAAAACCCTCGATAAAACTCCGGAGTTTAAAACTCCAAATGCATCCACACACAGTCAAAATCCGATCAGTTTTGAAACTCCAGTTTCAGCCTCCATGTAAACGTGACTACTAACGCTAATAATTTGTGGGGCACAAAATGACCTGTAAATTAATGGCTTGCTTGTCACTCCTGAATTGACATTATTGTTTACTTGGAAGGTGACATTGCTAAAGATGTGGTCCCAGGTGGAGTGGAGGGAGGCCAGCTGAAGGTGAGAAGGAACAAAATCCAAAACAGGAAGATGTGGCAACAGTGAGAAGCAGAAATGGAATTTAGAAACTTTGAAATGACCTTCAAAATTTGGGCACTGAATGTTGACCACACCCACAAAGGGTGTTTATAATTCTACCACAATTTATTCAAGGTCAGCTGAAAATTCCAGTTTTTAGAATATAAATTGAAGCAAATTTGGTATTAATTAATTAGCCTAAACAAATCAACGCAAGATTGCAAACTGCACTGGCTTTGGGCTAGTGGTTCTTCTGACCAAGATTGGTGATAGCAATTTGATCGTGGATAAAATATATGTATTGCATTTCAATTCTTGAGTCAGATCAGGTTTCCTTTGGCCTGCTACTGGTATCCTGGGTAACCAGTATTACCGGTTCAGGAACCGAGTTGTCGGTTAAACGGCACCCCAATTGGGTTTCTAAGGAATTCTGAGGAGGGTAGCTGGTACCCTGGTAGAATGAAAAAGAAGATCTACCTAAAAAAGGTAAAAATTTAGTTTAATTATAATGCTAACTAACTTATTGGCTCTCACATCTTTGACCCCAATACTGTGGGTACACCATGGACCTTGTGGTTGTGGTTCTTCTGACTGAAGAAGAACACATGGACCTTGGTTTGGGTAGGAGTGGGCACAGGCTTTTTATTAGCTGGGCACCAGGCAATTTTTACCCTTATATGGTCCCCGACTTTTTGCCACATGGTGGGCATGGGAAAAAAAATGGGACCTAGGCACCGGTTCTTTTCCTATTATAGCGCCTGTGTCTTCGTGAAAGAAGCAGTTATGATTTCAGAATAAGCACAGTCAATTCCAGAAATTGGTGCCATTGTGTTTATTAGCAGTTTGTAATAATATTATTGACTCCTGGTCCTGAAAAGCAGCTCCTGGTTCTCTAGAAATAATGACCAGGAGCCACTTTTTCTGATTTTTTGCTCCTGGTCCACTTTGGTTTAAATAAAAAGCCTGGTGTGCAACATGAAGTGCCAAACTTGGCGGCAAGAGAACTGAAATTGATCACTTTTGTAGAAGAACTGAATTTTGGGTCAAATATTAGATATTGTGGAGCTGAGAGTTCCCACAATTTTTGCCATGAAGCTAAAACTTGTCGGTGAGTTTTGTGGGAAAGTAGAGGTTGAAGAACTAAGAAGAGGGTGAACTGGGGGTTTGACCCAGCACACAGCCCCCACCTTATATGTGTACCGCCATTTACTGGTCAGTGCCCCCCCCCCCCACACCAGCGAAAAACAACGGGAACTGAACTAAACGATTTGGCGAATAAAACAACTTACGTTTCAATTTTTACGACTATTTCCCATCATGCAACTCCAGGAAGCCTCGCATCAGCGTTGCCCATTCCAAGATGAAAGCAGCAATAAGGAAGTTGAATCCTACGCTTCCCCATGAGTAACGTCTCAAGAAGGTCATCAGAAAACCGAAACCAAATGAAGAGATCATTACGTGGACATTCTTGGAACACTGTGTAAGAGAATTGGAAAAATTCAATATTGTTATGATAACAGTTCTCCTAACACCTTTCCTTAATGCTCTACACAAGTTGACCTCGAATGCCTTTGACCTTAGTATGTGACCAAGTATACCGAGTGAATTTATGAATTTCTTCAGTTCCTTAACCCCACGGCCACACGTATAGACAAAAATCAACCGCCTTGCCTCCATTTTACAATAGCCCCCCCCCAACATGTTATGGGGGCATTACATCAAGACCATGTAGGTTATGGACAGCTAAAAAAGCCACCCAAATAACTTTTAAAAGTTCATTCTTATTAGTGGGCATGGTTTATCAGTTACAAGAAATTGATGGTGTAGGTCAAAGCTCCGCCCATCCACTACTAATAGATGGATAGTGCAGCAATTACGCGGCCTAGTCGAATATATGTTCATACTGCGTCTGTGCATGTCGCGTTTGTACGCCAAGTGCAATTTACGCAGCATGACGATTAAAAATAGTGGTCAGTCGGTTCTACGCACTGGATACGGAGTCGATCCCATGCGATACGGACAACGGCATAAGTAGAAAACACGCCTCCATCATGGACACCATCTAAGACGTCCAAATCCAAAAACAAAAAAATCTCAGTCTTCATTCTCTAATCAAAAAAAATCGTCCCTCTACATCAAACATCATCAAGGAAAATGAGAACATCTGTGCTAACAAATGTAGTATTTTACATCTTAGTAATAGACTGGTATTAACAAAACGTATCATGAGGACCAAGGGTGTGGGGAGGGGGGGTGTGGGAGAGGTACTCGGATTTTTGGTCGGGGATGTGGTCCGATGTGGTGGCCTGAGGACTCAAAATCCTTACCCATTTCTAAGGGTCATTTGGTTGGAAAGGGTACCCATTTCTAAGGATTTGCCTCAAATTGTACCCTATCCCCCCCCCCCCCCCCCATTTTAAAAAAAAAACCAGGCCCCTAAAAGAGCTAAAAAGGCCAAAAAAGAGTGTGCAAAATAACGGTTATGCTTTTTTGTTGAAACAAAGGTTAATATTTTGGTAAAAAATAATAACCCTACACGCCCGAGTCCACGTGTGGCCACTTGTGGTGACAGGCCTGAAATATAAATCTTTTAGCTATCACATAAAAAACAGATTAAAATATCATCCATGCCAAATTTACAGATGGGTTTTGAGGCGGAAGGCCATCCTTCGATGAAAAACTTCATATACTGCTAAAAACAAGTAAATTTGCTAGCAATTTTAATTTCGCTAATTCGCTAAGACCTCCAAATCACTAAATTAAATTGCCGCCATAAAGATGAATTAATATGAGTCTAACCTAGGCAGGTGATTCAATAGTGAAAATAAATTGCCGGCAAAACTATGATGATTGCTAATTCGCTAAATTCAAGTTTCCCTGGAAATTAAGTGTTTTACAGTACTCAAATCGGGCAATCCCCTTTAGAATAGCAGACATTGAAGACGACAATGTAGGTTATATGGGCCTTGGAAGCACCCATGACCATGACAAGATTACAAGATGCTCAAATCCGTTGGCCGTCTGTATAATTGCTGTATTGCAAGGTGAGTACTTTATTTGAAGGAAGGCTTAGATCGTATGCTTTTGCTTGAATTACTAGAAGTGGTCATTTGCGGGCAATTAATTTTTTGCGCTTTTAAATACTTCAACAAATTGAAAGCGGGACTTGGCACATTTAACAAAATATGATATTTATCAATGTGCTTCAATATGATA
>JAMKCH010006067.1:0-51019 GCA_023653785.1 Ophioderma brevispina
AAGGATTCTTTTGACAACTTGTCTCAAAATACAGTAGCAGAGGTAAGTTCTTTGGCTTTAATCAGAGGAGTGTTTTGAAAATCAATCCCATAATGCAATTCAATGTGCCATACAGTGCCCTGTACTAAACACATGTCGGTACTAGGGATTTTTTGTGATAAAAAGTATCCAGAAGACTTAGGGAGAAAAAAAGTATCCTAGAAGTTTTAAGACCACAACACATTTATAATCATGCTAAGAAGTACTAATGTTTTGTGGGCTAAACAAAAATGAGTGTAGAAGTCAGGGTTTTTTGGTGTTAGAAAAGGATTTTGTAGGATCAAATGACTTATGAGGTGGTTGTAATTCCCAAGAAGTTCCCAGGTTCCAAATCCTGTATGTGAAGTTTTTTCCCCATTTCGTTAGTTATGTGATGTAAGAGTTAAAGTTAATTGATAGTATATATTTTGAGCTCGCAGTCTACAGTGATCCCGCTTTTATTCATACAATTATGATCAGCCCACTTTTGCCTATTAAACAACCCACTTTGGGAGGTCACATCCTCCTGATTTCGGTATTTTTAAAGGAGAGTTAGATTATGGTTTGTGCTCAGATAAGAGCTTTTCTTCACATCTATCAGGTTTTCATCTTTTTTTTTTAACAGCAACTGCAAAAGTTACTACAACATGGCCGTGTGTCTAGTCCAAGGTCCAATACCATGGGTAAGAGATTTTATTTCACTGTATGGTACCAAAGATTTCTTAAGGAACGATAGGCACTCCCCCAATTCTTATGGCAAGATTGTAGTGCTTCCACATCAGCTAACAACCGACCAGACCACTAGGAGTGTCCATCACCAGGAAGTTTACTTCTTTACACAAAAATAATTGCGAATGCCCTTATCTTCCTTTAGATAATTCTTTGGTGGTACATTACATGAAAGCATAAAATGAAAAAGGACCCTGTGTTAGAGTTTGAATGAAAAAAGGAATAATACCTAGACATACACATTGTGGGTTAGGAATGCAAATTGGGAAGATATGTACAAAATATGATACCTATATATCGTCATGTGATTTGCAAGAAAGTCGTAAGTGCAATAGCTGCCATTTGTCAAAGTCTTTGCAGTAATGGCTCTTGAATTTGGGGTTTCCTTTCAGGCAAGCAACAGGTCACATGAAGAACCATTTAAGCCACTGACTAAAGCTAAAATTAAATCAAGATTATCCTAATCACATGACAGCACACAGATGGATCACAATGGTAGCTATGCACCTTATGAGGGGTTAAAATAGATTATAAGTTCAGTGTCAAGATTAGGTACATACTCTATGTATCTGTATCTTTGTATATTAAAGGGGGCTTTTGTAGGATGCAGATGTTGAGGACAAGGTTGACTTTAGCTCTGAAAATGAGCGTCCAAATGGACGCACAAGTTTTCACGCTAGTAAAAACTTTGCGTCCGGCCCTCCTCGATTTTTTTTTTTTTTAGTTCGGAATATTTCATGTAGAGATTGCTGCCGATATTCGCCGCGAACCCAATTCAGGGCTAGGGTTCGCCTGCACATTTGCGAGAACCAAAACAGGTTCACACAGTTTGTTTTCAAGTGATAAAAACACAAAACGTGATTTTATCTCTACTCCAACTTAAACACAATTCCTAGTGCCTTCCCAACTCTGACAATGTTTGACACTGGTGTCTTGGTCAATTTTTAATTACAAATCGATAGACCTACAAAACTTATTTCGGCTGACATCATAATAAATTTATGGATGTCTCATTATTTCTCAGGGATGAAAAACATTTGACTGTTTTTAATCGATATGATTAAAATGAACAGAGTTTAGTTTCTAAGTTAAAACGGCTTAGACAAGGATAAGTAAATGAAAAATAACAAATGTGGACGCAAGCTAAAAACTTTAAATTTTCTGTCAGCATTGTAAAGACGCTATAACAACACCCTTTCGTCCTTTATCAACGCTCAGTCCGGCGGCAAACACAAAAGTTAATGATGCAACGGAAATGGGTCAATGGGTTGTGAATCCAAACTAAACCAACAGAAAGTGTTCCCTTTGAGTTCTTCATTGGATATGGAATAAAGACGAGTCAGTTTTATTTGATGGAATGATAACCGGATTTTTGTTATTCCGAGTAAATATCGGTCCACTTTGCAACCGTGGCAATTTCTCTACCTCCATGACTTTCAAAGTACGGACTTTATCGAACAGAATGTAACCAAAGCAGAAAAAAAGCATGTGGGACACCATTTCCAAGAGTAAGAGATCCGTAGGCGATTTCCCAGGCCAGGTTTCCCGTTTGCTCAGCAAGGATTTCCAACACGGCATTGAAGTTGTTGTTTTTTCTTAGTATTTTCATCCAAATTTTGACTTCTCTTCCTCTGAAATTTAATTATGAAAATTATTCTATATATATTTTAGGCTATTTAAGTTTCTACTGATGTTGTTAACCCATCAATGATGGGTTGTTGCGATCGAAGAGTGAGAAGCGGCGTTTCCGTTTTAATATGTCGGTTCTTGTTAGCGAACTAGTAGTCGGCAGTTTTATGTCCGTTTCGCCGAAAAATTTCGGCAAAATGTTCTAGAGGGTGGTGGGACTTTGTGGTGGCCTTTTGTGGTAGGATTTATTTTTTTAATTTTAGTGACATAGTCATTTTGGGGAGGTTTTTGTTGTGTTTTCATGCATCTTTGGATGCCTCGTTTGTAGTTCTTTCTTACTGAAAGCTATGCTTGTGTTCGCGTGTTAAGCGGTGCTTGCGGGGTATACTTCAGGCGAAAATGAACTGAGTCAGTCTGAGTGCAGGACAGAGGTCAAAACGATGCAAGCGTAGCTCCTTTGCATATCGAATTGCAACGCGCTTGAGAAGATTTAGTGTAAACAGCCCTGAGACCTGAGCCTGGAACAAGCTGGACGCCACCATTTTTTGTGGGCCGTCAGCATATAGCTGGCAGGACCACTTAGCAATCCGTGTGCATGTGTATGTGTGGATGTGGGGTGGATGTGTGTGTGGCTGTTGTGTCACAAAATTGTTAAGTTTTTTTTTAAATTGACCTCCAATTGAAAAGTTCACTTCAATTGGAACCAAGCTCGAGTCATAGGTGCAAAATGGAATCCCTCCATATGTTGATGAGGCAAAGGTCATGTGCAAGGTCAAACGGTCATGTGAGTCAAGTTGAAAAATGGGCTAAAATGTAAAATTGATCTAAACTTGAAGTTCAATTGGAACCCCAACTTTTGTCATAGGGGCACCATTGCGATCCCTCATATGTTGATGAGATCAAAGGTCACGTGCCAGGGTCAAAGGTAATGGGGCGGACCACAGCTTATATTCTTGCATTAAGCGAGCGCGAAAGCCGAGAACACGCGAAAATTCTATATTTAAATGTTTTGGGGGAAGGGGAGCGAAGTGAGTTGGACATCGTGTTAAAAATCCAAACGCCTAAAATGGAGTGTGGGGGGATGATAACAAAAAGGGTGGCTGGGGGCTTGGTTGTGAGGGTCTTTGTGTCGATTAGTCGGACCCATTTGTTAGGGTTGGTTTCTTTCTTAACGTTATTTGGGCCGATTGTTGTTATTTACGAATGTAGCTATTTTTTCTTATTTCGGAGAATGGGAGATAAGAGATTTGAAAGAGATGAGAGGTTGTGATGTGGATTTTGATGCAGTTCTCCTTTATTTGTAATGGGTGTCCGGCCGGTGTGGTGCTGTTGCCAGAGCCATATTGTACGCCCCTTTCTGACGGATCCATTGGTTGTATCTCATAGGCGTACTTATGGGGATGAGAACTAATTTTAGACCTACGTAGGTCTATTTAGTGCACAGCTTATGGGTTCTAGAATTGAAAAAGATGTGTAAATAGATGACCTATGTCACGTATGGATCGTGTTTTCAAATTTAAGGGGAAACAGAGGAGCGTTGTGTTTGCAACAGAATATTATGCCTATTGTCTTGTAGCTAGTTCAGTATTAGATATGGGGTGTCCCATTCAATCTGGCTTAAGGTACGAACTTATTCAGAACTCCTTGGCTCCTGCCTTGGCTATCCATTAGGGGTGTTTATAATGAATATTCAAAAACATAATTGTAACACAGGTTTCGGGCGGGAGTCAGCTCCTGTTGTGATATGGTTCATGGGCCGGGGCCTCGCAGTGTTGATAATCTTGATGCGGAGACAACTGAATAAACAGCAAGCCTAATGCATTCAATGCTGTACTAGTCTATAATAGCGCTAATTGACGTGATAATGGACAATGACGTCAGTAATTAGGCATGTGGGTGATTATGATGGTACATGGGTCCAGAGGAAAGCTGCATTAGTGAAACGATAGGACTTCTATAATCAAGCCTGAATTCCCTTTGTCCGAGCAACTAGCATTTCTTTTTAGCCTAATCACCCATGGCACTAGAGAAGTTTGGACAGGCGATTAGTAAAAAGAAAAAAATATGTGCATTGTCATGTTATATACATCATCTTTGCTATAGCGTAGTAGTTGACATAAGCAGAGCGACTATGAATTTATTTTTCTCTGCCGTCGGACACATTTTAATTTTACAGGCCTTTACAGATTTTAATGTGCAAACACTGCATTTGTGATTGATTCTCTATCGTACTTTGTCCCTCCCGCTGTGTATTTGGCAACAATGTTACTCCATCATCATGTTGCCCCTTACGCGTTGCACAGTCAATGGATCTTCCCTTGGTTGCAGTATAGATAACAGCAGGAGGTGACGTTTGTGTGCAGATGTTCATGGGTATGGGTGGGATAATAATTTCGGTCAACTGTTGGACGCGGTGACGATTTAACAGCTTCTGGAGGGTGTTCATTGTCGTAGTATGAAATCATGTTCACGAAGGTTCTAGGCATGTGATAGATATGGACGTACTACGAATTAACTTCATGGTATTAGTTATAGATCATGACTAGTTTTTACGCGACAATTGTTAGTTTGCAACATGTAGACCCTCTATTTTCTGTTTATTAGTTGGCATTATTATAAATAAAGTAGAGCAATCTGACACTTCACTTTTGTGCCTGCGGAATTTCATTCTCTGCGATCGTTTGAGGTGCCCATAAGGATTAACTCAAAACATATACAATAAAAGACGACTCAGAGATGTCCTGAGGAGGGCACCCCAAATTCCTAAACAAATCTGAGTTTGTTTGCATGTACATTGTACATATTGTCCATCACTAATCACTCTATGTGGAAATTGCTAAGATAAATCTGTGTATGTCTTCATATCGATAATATGGCACAAACTTTGTTATAATATATTTACGGATCCGGAATTTTTGTTAACACTAGTACTCCTAGGGGACGTAATACTACACATAAAGGTTTAATGCCTCAAAACGAAAAATCGCTTCATTTCAAATTTCGGAATTGTGATTTTAGGTGTAACGATCTGGATATTTTCATTATTACACACAAAAAATAATATTTCGAAATCTCTGGACAGACTTTAAGTGTCCCAGTGTGTAACAGTGTCAGGCCGACCTTATTTCAAGATACACCAGGCCCTAACTGTTTAACAAACATTGCTGTTAACTGGTCTAGCAATGATGACCTTACGTCTGCAGGCAAGGTTTGTTTGTCCAATTTGCCTTATTACACTGTTGCTAGTTCTTGACGTTCTGGCTCAAGTGGTCGAGATATGGTCACAATATCACGTACCTGTGATAATAATATGTGATGCCTTTGGCGTTATCAGCGAATGGAAACTATGTACATAAATCTGGCGCGACCTTCAGTCAAGAATATCACCAATAAAATTCTCTTTCTATCGGGTCTGAGTTGTTTTCGTTGCCTAGAATCGTACGGCCCCGCTTGACGAATGTTTATTATAATTAAGCAACACTAATTACCATAGTAGACCCGTGGCCCGTGCATGTGGAAGTACATGCACCGCAAGGCCATCGATGAATTACGAACCAGGGCGGCAAATGCCAATGGGTTGGAAAAATACGCGAGTCTGGTGGCAGTACAATTTCCATTCTCTTTCTCAGTAGTGCGGAAAACCAGATGATGATGCGCTTAAACCTGGTATGAAAAATCCAGTATGCCTAGCGGTCTCAGAACAAGTCACCATGAATTATAGCCGTAATTTTATTCCCTCCAAGCCATGTATGTTTGTAGGATTTCCCAATTACGTCACCTGGGGACAGGGATTTGCCCCGGTTTTTACAAAAAGGCGAGGTAGTCCTGGAGCAGACTGCTCAAAAACAGCCAGGGCTCTGACAGTGCCGTTTCGCGATTCCGATAGTTTTTTTTTTTTTTCTTTTTAGAATACATGCGATGTTCCTTGAAATGTACCCAGTATATCATTTACGAAGTACTTTCAAAGAGAAACTGGACATTACTGTGACTGGTATCAGTAATGAAAATAATGGGACCACGTTAGGTCATCGACAAATTTTAAGTTATTTCAAAGCGAGGACAATTTTGCAAAACACGCATAGTAGTCCGGGTTCTGATTGGTAAGAATCGGGCCCTCTTGACCTTGTTTTTCACGACAAGGTCGTGCACATCACTGTTTACGTTCAGCTTCATGGCGAAATAATTACAACTACAAGTTTTATGCGGTTTCTTCGTGTTCATACGATTAACCATTTTATTGTGACATTTGCACGTAGTGTTCAATTCAGCATCTGGAGGTAGTAAATATTTTTTTGTGTTTTTTACTCAGGTTCGGCCAATAAAATCGTAATAGGCCTATAGTGTAAATTAGTGTAAAATATGTCATCTCAGTCTCCCCGCTCAGTCTAATAAGTATATAAGCATAAAGAAAATCGATATCTGTTTGTTGGCATTTGTTTAATTTATTTCCCAGATTGTTCCGATCGTCTCATTGTTTTTCCTCTCGGGTGTACTTGCACGGGCACTGACGGTGTTAGAGATTTCAGTGTGGACGGGTCACCTATCTTCCCTTCCCACCATTGTCGACCAGAACGGGTTATCATGTTTTATTCGATTTTCCCATTTTCATTCACACACTCCTCATCGTCAATGTTCGGCTAGAAGGTATCCATAACAGACCATATGACGATCTGAAGGTCCGACTAGAAAACAATCACCAGAATGTGAAACAATATTTTGTCTCATGTGATCCCCAAGTATTTTACACACACCCACACACACCATTGTGGCGGAGCTAACAAGGTCGAGTACAAGCACAAGTAAGTATGACATGACGTTTTATGCAACTGAAATACAAACATGAGTACCGATCCGAGGGTTTGCCATTAGCCGACGACCGAGTAAAAATCTCCCAGTTGGATAAGCGCTACTCGTCCACGATAATTTTCCACCGCTATGTTATGGATTTTTGATGTCAACAGTTTACGTAGTCAGCTAGTCAATAAATGCATCATATATTTACCGGTGTCGGTCTGTCTGTCCAGTGTGTCTGTGGTCTGATTGCGTTTGTATTATCTTGGAGACCAAGGGTCGAACGTTCCTGAAACTTGGTGGGTGGGGTGGGTGCCACTTGACCCTCCGAAGACGAGGTTATATTGGTTAGCGGATCAAAGCGGTCATTCAGGGTTATTCAAGGTCAATGAGGTCAATGAGGTAAACATTGGTGTTGGTATATGGACATGAAACTTGGGAGGGTGTGGGTCGATTTTAATGGCGAAAATTTTGTAGTCACAGCGTACGACAAGGTCATTAGGGGTCTTTCAAGGTCAAAGGAGGTTAAACCTGGTTTCTCGGACACCCAGTGGTTGCCGTTCCCGAAAATGGTAGGGGGTGTCTTGACCTATCCGAAGACCGAGTGATATTTTGTGGATCAGAGGTCATCGGGTCTTCAAAGTCAAATGATGTGCAAATGCGGGTAAAATCGTTGGTGTATGGACACAATGAAGAATTGGAGCTGGGGGGGGTGGGTAGAGGAGGGTGGGGGGGGGTGTGGGGTTCGATTTTTGATGCCGAATTTGTGAAGGTCACAACAAGGTCATAGGGTCATTCAAGGTCAAAGAGGTGGAAATGTTGGTTTTTGGAGATACCGAGGGTCGCACGTTCTTGAAAACATGGTGGGTTGGATGTGTCCCCTTGGACCGTCCGGAAGACCGAGGTTGTATTGGTTAGTTGAAGGTCATCAGTGTTGGTTAATTGAAGGCCAAGGGGTAAATGGTTAGTGTATGGACATGAAACTGGAGGTCTGGGGTCATATGTGATGATGCAAATAACTTGTGAAGGTCACGCAAAAGGTCATTCGGGGTCACTTAAAGGTCAAAGAAGAACGTGGTTGTTCTTCAGAGACAGAGAGTCGCATGTTCCGAACTTGGTGGGTGGGTGGGTGCCCTGACGTCCGTATGTGACCGAGGGTTGTTTTTGGTTAGGGATCAAAAGACGTCATCAGGGGGTTCATCAGCAAAGATCGACAATATTGAGGTCACATGGAGTAAAAAACCCAATTTGGGTTTTGGTTATGGACATGAATGTGTGAGGGGGGGGTCGATTTTTGACATCCAAAAATTTTAAAGGTCATGGCAAGGTCATTAGTGGGTCTTCAAGGTCAAAAGAGGTAAAATGGGGCAAACATTGGAGTATGGACTTGAAACTTTGAGGGTGGATGATGTGATGCCAAAAATCTTTAAGTACTACAACATGAGTCAGCAGTGGTCATGCAAGGTCAAAGGACGTTCAAAGGGGTAAACTTTGGTGTTTCCAGACGAAACTTGGTGGGTGGTTTCACAATTGTTGATACCAAAAATTGTAAAGTCAGTATGTAAAAGGGTCATCAGGGGTCATTCAAGATCAAATGGGGTAAACGTTTGTTGTACGGAACTATGAACCGGAGGGGGGGTCAATTGTGCCTGCAAAAATGTCAATGGTTAACGACAAGGTATTTAGAGTCCTTTAAGTCAAAGGAGGTCACAAAGCTTTTTCTTGATGATCGAGGCCGTACGTGTCTGCAATTGGGGGTGGGCTAGTGCCCATTGATCTTCCACCAGACTGAGTTGTATTGTAGTGATAGCCAAGGTTCATCAGGGGACCTTTCAAGGTCACAAGGAGGTCAATGGGGTAAACATTGGTGGATGGACGTGAAACTTGGACGGTGGGGTTGATTGCTCACAAAAACCTTCAAGGTCAGACAATGGTCTAGTCTCAGGAGTATTCAAGTCAATAGGAGTCGTCAAATGATGGTAAACTTTGGTGTATCCAAATGAAATGGGGAGCGGGGAATGATTGTTGCTAACGAAAATGTAAAGGGCATGTTAATGTCAGCAGGGTCACTCAAGGCCAAAGGAGGTCAGCTCAAAAATTTAAACAACTGATGCATTTGCCTAACCATCCCAATTGATGGGTTATCAATTGATTGATTGCACTCGTTTACACTTGGTGTTATTAATTAGTTTAATCGGTTAATGATCTTGACCGAGAGGTTGAAGTGAAAACGCTGTCTTCATCCAAATGTTTTTTTTAGGTTTGCCGCTCGTTTACATTACATGATCTCTAAGGAGGATAGCCGGCAATGCAATCCATGGCAACGGGTTCTGTCTTTGTGGGATTCCCGAATTATCAATATAAACCAGGTTGCATTGGTCGAGAAGGTCGCTCATTGACGTTGGTCAGATATTGTTATACCTAGGGGAGCATGGATTCAGGTTTGATTAATAATTTGTGAATTTATAAAGTAGAATGATCACTGATCACATTGCTTTTTTTTAACTTAAGAGTAAAATACTGAGCCGATAGCCGAAGTGAAATTAAATGTGAATGTACTTTGAAATTCTGCGCGTCCAAACGGACGCGAGGGCTTGTTGGAGGAGTCAGAATACTGCGTCCGACTTTTAAAAAGTGCGTCATGGACGCAAAAAAAAAAAAAAAAAAAAAGTGTATGGACATGAAACTTGGAGGGTGGGGTCGATTGTTGATGCCGAAAATTTTTAAAAGGCACAACAAAGTCATTAGGGGTCATTCAAGGTCGAAGGAACCACAACACTCAAGGGATGACTCCAAACTTAATACAACTATGCATTCCCTAAACATCCCAATTGATGGGTTACTGCATCATTGATGCACTCGTTTATGTTTGCCGCTCTGTTTACATTACATCGATCTCTAAGGAGGAAGCCGGCACTGCAACCATGGCAACGGGTTCTCTCTGCTGGGCTTTCCCCGAATTTATTGCAATCATAAAACCGGTTGCATTGGTCGAGAAGGTCGCTCATTGACGTTGGTCAGGTATTGTTATACCTAGGGGAGCATGGATTCAGGTTTGATTAATAATTTGTGAATTTATAAAGTAGAATGATCACTGATCACATTGCTTTTTTTTAACTTAAGAGTAAAATACTGAGCCGATAACCGAAGTGAAATTAAATGTGAATGTACTTTGAAATTCTGCGCGTCCAAACGGACGCGAGGGCTTGTTGGAGGAGTCAGAATACTGCGTCCGACTTTTAAAAAGTGCGTCATGGACGCAATGACGCGCCTTAACGGGAACCCTGGTTGAGGATACAGGATATTTAGGGGTCACTTAGGGTAATTTTTCTTTGCATATGCTTTTTGTACATATTTGGTATACTTATCAGGGATGTAAATTTTCAGAAAATTTCCTGAATTTCAGGAAATGGATTTTGGGCCTCTTTTGCCCAAATTTGTTTTTTTTTTCAGGATTCCATCACCACTTTTAGGATTTGTAAGTGGCATCCCTGACTTATGTAATATTTTGTAGGGTTACAGATGTGGAGGTCAAAGGTCATTTCAAGGTCATTTAGGGTACTTCCTATCATATTCACTAGTATGATAAATTACTAATCTACTTTTAACATGTTTAATTGTAAGACCCAACTGGGACTAAAACCTAACTGTACAGTTGTACAGATATTTTTAAATTGTCTTTGTACAGTGCAATGTTGCACCGATGAGTACTGGTTAACTAAAAATGTTATAAATATTATAAATGTGGAATGTTCTCTCTAAAAAAAACAAATGAAGCAGACAAGACAGACAATTTGCTTACATATTTTGTCTTTGGTTGGTCTAACAATTAAGAGGCCTTTTTGGTACTCTTTGGGCAGACTCTCTCCAAGACCATCAGGTAAGCCCTGGTTAATAATTATTTTGTTTAAATAATTTAATAATTTGTATTTTTACGCGCGACATAATCCACGTAAACGTGAATCAGCGCGCTGTGCGTGCCATTAAAGGCGCACAGCACATCAGAAAAACCACAATACCATAACAGATTTATGCCAAGAAGCTCGATTTTAGAGCAGGAGGAACCGGAGTACCCGGATGAAACCCTGCGGGAACGGTATGGATCGAGAAACCAGATTCCCCTAAGTAAGCCGCCGAGAACGGCCCCTGGCCGGAATCGAAACCCGAGACCCCATTGGTGATAGGCGCTGAAGATACGCCTGCGCCAACACGTTTAATCTTCACAGGTTAAAAATTTTTATCATGCCAACAGTAATAGTGAGACGTTGATTGTGATGACTTCCAAGGCCTCTTGGCTGTTCCCTGGGTTAACTTCTTTAGAATAGGCATGAACATGCTTATTTTCAGTGATTTTAAAGAACAAAGCTACTTGACACCGCTGTTTTGCACCTTCTGAGGTCAACGTTTCATAATAATAAAATATTAGAAACTGTGTACTATTACTACTGTGTTAAAAGCATCACATTGGTCATAGCAACTAAGAACATACTATAGCCCACGCTATTTTGGAAGCCATATTGAAAATCTGCAAAAAACATCGTAGCTGATCTTTGCGACGGTAAACTCTCTGAACAAACCACATGTCTGACGATGTTCTTGGATATCTAAGGGTCATTTTATAACCGAGGGTCGCCTGGCAAAATCAATGAGAAAGTGCATTTTTCCATGCCTTAAGTTTTAGGTGTAATGGGCTTGGCCGGTACTCATTTAAGTGTCCGTCAGTGAGCTTGTTGAATCAAGATGGCCGTCTCTAGCTTTTTATAAATCGATCTCTATGTCATCAGTCCTTTTGCAATGCATTCTGGGAACTATGTAATCGGTCAATTGGTCTACGAATAACAGACTGATCAAGTTTCATATTTTTAACATATAACTTAGTTCCTCAAATATTCAATTGTTAACAATAATTGCAAATAATGCAGAGGAGGATGGATTTGAATGGCAATACCATTAGGCTTTGACTAGAAAAATTTACATTACTGCATGTGCAATTATATTTATTGGTTAAAGACACTATTAGGATTACACCCGAAAGAGTCCACAATTTAAAATATGCAGGAATAGCTAAAAGTGAAGATTAAATCTGTAGAACTCCATAGGATTTTTTCCAACTGGAATTGAGAGGACAACAAAGAGAGAAAACAGCAATATTTAAAGATATGAACCTCCATTCACTTAGTGTTGGAGTAAGTGTCCGTACGGACAAATTATGACTAAATAAATTGTTTGTCTTTATTATGTTGCGTTTGGTCTTATCACTTGTAGGGTATTGTTAGGATACCTAAACTTGGTCACCGCTATGCAAAAATCTTATTTTTGATATTTTTTGTTTTTCTTATTCATCAAATCACTGATAGTTTGCCTTAACCCTCGTCTACAGAAGGGGGTGGGGGTGGGTGTACCACACCCTTCAGTTTTTCCCCGGCTTGCTAAAAACCCCCCTTTTGGTGCCAAATTAGTTAATGCGAATGTCCAATTGACTTTCATCCTTTTCATCCAAAAACAAACATCCACCGCGGGCTTTTTATGTTAGGTGATACGGGGTGGGTGTGTGGATCCCAAAGTGATGGATAGGGGGGTGGCAACACCCCCCCTTCGGAAAGAAGTACCAACATGCTACCACAACACAGGAACATCAAGACACTTGAGTTTGGTACCAAAAGATAGCTATGGTCCTCCGTCTTTCCATTGATACCAAATGAGTACAAACATGACCTAGCATTTACAGTAACAATGACGTCATAAAGTTCGCACGCATGTCAGCAAAAGTCCATAGATACACACAGTGAAAATTCAATTTTAAGCAAAAAAAAGGTTAGGAAAATCAGATTTTCTGCGGGTTTTTGAATCTAACTTGATGGGAAATGACTAGTTTTATATAAGGACAGACATTGTAGAGCTATAATAAGGTGTTTGAGTCCACTAAAATTGCGAAATATCAATTTTCCACCCTAATTCAGCATTTTCGTACTTTCCCAAAATATGACGTCCTGGTGACGTCCTAGTACTGGGGATATTGGTACGGCCATGCGTTTTGAACTCATTGAGTTGATTTTGATACTGAGGAGCCGTGACACTTGCGCAAGATTTTGAGTGTTATGGTCAATTTTTAAAACATCGTGATGTCCTATAAGGGCAAAATACATATCAAATTAAAGGTATTGAGCAGCTCTTCAAACGGCTTTGCCTAAAGTTTGATTACACCATGTACACTTCTAGAGTTATGGTAATTTAGGTAAAAAATTGCGAGCGAGGGCCGTGGCTCCCACGGGTGGTCCCAGCGGCAAATTTAAAAAAAACGTCTGTTGAAGAACCAATAGCTTACGATCACCCTGAGAGTTTGAAATACAGCTAATTTGAGTTTTGTATTTGATCCAATGGTATGTGAAAAAATGTTTATTGATTGAAGTATAATAACAACTTTTAGTTTGTGGAATCCTGAAGGTAGCGATTTTGAGGGTTATATGTGGCAAAATCTGCACATTTTCTTTTGCTTCTTTGCTGTTGATGATGTACTTGGTTAGTGAAATCATTCAAGGTCCATTTTGCAAATAGTATGGAATACTAACAAAAACAAAACCCTAAGTTTTGAACCCCCCTAAGTAAGTTTTCTTTTTCATGTCTACATCAGATGGTATTATTGAACTGACCGAAACTACCCATTGCTCCAGAATATGGACACTCATACTTTCCCGGGTGCAAAAGTTATCAAGGGCTCTTACTATAGCTATACAAAAACCACAAGAGAAGTGTTGTTATGAAAAAACTTCAAAAGGGAAGTAATTAAGTGCAAAGGGGAAAGTGTATTGATGAGGTTGACCTACAGACAAGAGAAATCACAAGAGCTGTTATCTTATGACAGCAGTAGATGATGTGACTCCATTTTAGGACTTCAGATATTTCATTAGGTTTAAATCGTGCCTGATTGTTTAAAAAGGTAGTCGGAGATTGCGTTTATCCTTGGCAAAAATCATCTTACTGTTAGTGAATTACAAATAACATGTTTTATTAACAATTAAATAAAAGATGTTGCGAAAATTTGTTTATATACAAAAACATTAAAAAAAAAAAAAAAAAAAAAAAAAAAAAATCTATAGGAGGTAGAAACAGTAAAAGTATTATTTTCAGATAAAGCTCTAAGTCTGTAAAGGTCAAATATGGTGATATCTTAATGTAGGGTATAAGACAAAAATAAAATATTTCATGAATTTTCAAAAAATTTTTCATTATTTTTTTCTCACCTGTAACAGCAATAATCTTTCCTAACCATTGACCCTACAACAGAAAAATAATGCCATTTTTGAATCCTTGTGAATTTCCTTTCAGAATATGTTTACATTCCTATGGTAGCATACAATGTTTACTAAATAATGGGGCTCAACCGAAAAGCGGCACATGTTTTGGAAGTAAAAAAGTCAGTTGTGATTGTCACACGAAAATTCCCCAGTTCAAAACGCATGCGTACACTTATTTGGTACAATGGAAAGAAGAAACTCTAAGCTATCCTTGGTACCAAATTTACAGGCATCGGTGTTCAGCAATGAAAATCACGGGGGGGGGGGGGGGGTAACCACCCCTCTTCGAGAGTTTTTTACAACAAATGGCTCAGGTAGAACGGCGGATTAATGGTTTATATAAATAATTTGTATACTTATTGGTTTATATTGATATTCACAGGACGATAGTGGACCAGCATTGCTGATTCAGGAAAAGACTGATCCAGCTAAACATATGGTGAGTTAGGTTAGTGTTTCTATTTGCTTGTCATCCTGCGTTGTGTAGCAAGAGTGCCATTTGAAAACAAAAGGTTGGGTCATCTTTCTCTTTATACATATTTGACTGCAAGTTTATTCTCTTATGGTTTGAGTTGAATATTTTATAGTGGTGACATTTATCCAAATCATTACACTGAACGATTTCCTTTACAACATACAACACCAATGTTGGCTGAAACATATGCATTTTCCCTTCTGAGAAGTGGAATGCCCAAAAATACCTATTTTAGCACCCCCTAAAAGAAAAATGGTCTCAACCAGAGACCCCAGGTCACAACCCTGTCAGCATTACTCTTCCAATTCCTTTGGCCGCCTTAAACCAAACGTACCCGCGTGTTACCGCAGCCTGTCATTAGGCAGCCAAAATTACCTGAGATTTTTGTTACTGGACTAGTTTGCCGTCTCATACGGAATACTCCTACTACTCTAAGGATACAGCCATAAACTATCTGGATTATATTACTGTATTATATACCTGGATTTATAATGCTTCTATTTGGACGGAATAACGGCGACTTTTACGCCCGTCGGGAGGAGCTTTTATTCCGGGTACATCCTTTTTTGTTTTTTTTTTGCCGCCGTGCTGTCCCATGTGATCTTTGTTAGCGGAAATAGGTAACAAAGGCAGCCATTGCCGCAAGTGTTTGCGTGCTTTGGATCCCTTTGCTTTTTGTGAGCCTGTTTCGTTTCTTTCTTGTAGTTGCCATACTATCATAAAACAGTTCTTTGGGTGAGTGTGTCTAGTATTTTATTCTTAGGGCTTGTTTGATTTTTTTAATAAAATATGTGAAAAACTGACGTTGGAAAATTCTTTTAAAACCACCGTGTGTGATTCTTTACCCTACCGTTACCACCCCGCGGACGGTATCTTTGTCTCCATGTTGCCGGGCCGGGTCTTACCGCGGCCCCTTTGTTTTTCATCGCGCGTTTTCGTTCCGGCACGCCGCCACTGCTCGCTTCAACAACACCCCACTTTTTTTTCTGCGTCTTTTGCACTTGCCGCCCCGCGACCCTCTTTTTCCGTGCGTTTCATTACGGGTCTTGCTTCCGCTTTCGCTCAACCGTTTGGTGCTTTGTTCTTTTTGCGGTGGCCTTTTCTCTGGTTTTCAATGTTCGCCATTGAACACATTTTCCCTTTTATGTTTCGCTAAGGGAAAGGGGGGGTGTGTTCGGGCTCCCATTCCGAGGTTTCTCCAGGCGCCCCGCCCGGCCGCTGCTTGGGGAGCACCTAAAGATGTTGTAGCTTCGGGTACTTCATGGCGTGTTAGTGTGGGGGTCGTTTCTTTTCTTCTTCTCCCTCTCTCTCTCTCTGCCCTCGTGTATTCCTTTCCGCCCTTCTAATCCGCTCCCAGCCGTCTCTACCCCAACACCCTTGCCCAATTTCTCTCCTTTTCGCTCCCTATTTTCTGTCTTCTCCTTTTCCCGTCTCGGCTTCGGTCTGCTCTGCCTTTTTCTTTCTTCCCTTGGGATTTTGGCGCTGCGACATTCAGGTACGGAGCCGCCTTCTTGCTTCCTAGCGTGCTAGTTGGGGGCCGGCTCCCTCGGGGGGCCAGCCTGGCTAGCACGCGACCGGTTCTGTCTCGCCTGATTTAGCTCGTTGCATTATCGGTGCAGGCTAGCCTGGTCTGCTCCGCTCTCTCCTGTGTTATTTGGGGGCGTCTGCAGTCCGTCCGGTGGCGGTGTATTGGCCATGGTGACCCCGGGTTTTCCTCGGGCCGATCCATCGCCATACCGTACCCCGCCCCTGCGCTCGTGGTTTGATTTGTCCTTGTTACCCGTTCGCTTCTACCGTCTCTCGTTCCTTGTGTCCCTGTAGGTATTCGTCTGGGGGGGCAAGCTTTTCATTGATTCGTCCAGGCCTGAGGTGGTTTCCTCGTTGCCCCCGTTACGGGGCGCCGCGGGTTCGTTTATGCTCACGGCTCCCCGCATGGCAGCCTGCGACCCGCGTGGCAATCTGCTCGTGCTGCATGCTTCATCACCAGGCCTTATTTCACAGGGCTAGGTGGAGCGCTCAAGCGCTTCGCCAGGTTGGTCCTTGCTCATGCGGGGTTAAACCGTGCGCGGTTACTGGTGCGTTTCGACCAGCCACTGTTCCCCCGCTAAAACGGGTTTCAAGCCTTAAACGGCAACCCCTGCCGTGGCTACCTGCTCGCCCCCTCGGGGTTATGGGTTGTTTTAAACAATCGCGGGGGGGTTTATATCTGGCTCGTGCTTCATGCTTTACCACACACACCATGCCTTCAACGTGCTAGGGGTGGTTGCTAGGACCGCTCAGCGCTTTCTCCCAGGTTGTTCCCCGTTCTTTTTTCACGCTGGTTCCGTGTGCGGATACTGGTGCGGTTCGGCCAGCTCTAGTCCGCTACTGGTGTCCGCCTTTACCGGTACCGTGCCGCCTTTGGTTTTTTGCTCGTTCGCTCTGCTCCCTCGTTTTTGGGCCTCCGGTGCCTAGTCCAAGTTTGCTTATCCCCCTCGGTTTTTGCTCTTTTCCATTCTTCCTCCTTCCTCGGACCTTTGCTCTTCTTTGCTTTGCCCTAGTGTCGATCTTCGTCCGCTTTCTGCTCTCGCTATCAAATCTGGTCGATCCTGGTTGTTTAGTCTTGTTGGTTCCGGGACTTTCTGGGTCTGTTCTCCCCTCCTTCAGGCGCGGAGTACTCCTCCCTTTTTATAGTCGTCTCACCTCTCGGAGGTTATCGGCTTGGGTTGATTGTTTACACTCATCCCTTTTTTGGCCGCGCCTCTTCCCCGCAGGGGTTCGCTGCATGGTGACCGTTTATTATCCGCCGTCGTTGGCGTTGATTTCAGAGAAAAAACGGGCTTATCGCACAGCGGACTGGTCCCTTCTTCTGGGGCCTGTTGCTGCGGTGTGTGTTTGTCCCCGCCTTCCCGGGTGTTGACTTTCAACTCACGCCGCCGCGACCCTGTCTCGCTTGCGGGGATGTCGCGCCTCCATTGGCTCTCTGGCATCCCCTCGGGGATGCTGTAGGTTTCTCAGCGGTTCTCTCTCGGATCTACCCAAGTCTGCTCTTTTGGCAGGCTCCCCTACGGGGCGTCCTAGCCTGAGATGTTGGCTTCATCACCCCTGCTGGCATGTTCTTGCCCTTGGGGTAGGAGCCCTCTCAGCCTTGTTTATTCCCGGGGTGACCGCGTCTATTCTCCTCCGATCTTGCTCTAGCTCCTGCATGCAGGGTCCCCCACCTTGGGGGTGCTCCTGCCTTGCCTGTGGTGGGCCTAGCACGCCTCTGTCTGGGCATGGGGCGCATCCTGCCGTTCTATAGGGCCTTGCAGCTTCGTGGGGTCCAACCTTAACCTTTATGCAACTCTGCGCCCCCGCTCCGCTGGGGTGTCTTTTCGCTGCCGTTGGTCTCCTTTTGTATCTTGGTAGGCCTCTTGCCTTTCTGCTACCCTCCCATGGGCTTTTCAGCTCTGGGTTGCCGTCGCTGCCTTCGCTGCCCCTCTGTTTGGCCGGCTGACTTATTGCTGCCTGCCAGCCTCTGGAGCCTCAGCCTCCTTCGGGTGCTATTCCGGGCCCGTTCCGTGTGTGCCATCAGGGACTTGAGGCCATCTAGGGTCCCTCTGCCAGTTTAGGCGCTGGGGCCATTTGGCCTTGGCTGTCCGGCTCTAGTCTCTGGCTGTTGGCTTATCTGCTACCCTAGCGGTTCCGCTGTCTCCCTTGGGGAACTTGGACCACCAGGCTATGATTCAGCTTCGCTGCTCCCCCTCCTGGGGATCAGCTGTGGGCCTAATGCGCGCTTTCCGAGTCGGGCCTAGTGACAGTTGCCTCTGGCGTTATTCTCTGTTTCCCGCCTTGGGGTCAGAACCATGTATCCAGCTTGGTGTGATACTGGTCTTTTGGGTCTTTAGCCCCCCCGACTTCCTTGGTAGGTCGTGGCCTTTAGCCTTTGCGGTCCTTTGACTTACGCCTTTGCCTAGGCCTGGGGCTTTTCAATTTCATCGCCTATGCCTTTGCTATCTCGACTTGACCCTTCATCTCCATTCGGGGGTAGCTGGCCCTGGTTCTTTCCCCTTTCCCGCCAGCTTGGCTGGAACCACCTTTTCGTGCCGAGCCTGGCCCTAGGGCTGATGCCCTGCTGGTTGGTGTATTACCTTGGCCACCTTCGGGGTTTATGAGGCCTGTGCCTATGCCCGTCTGGCGTGGCCCCTCCATGGGCTTCACTGCCGCCTAGGCCCCTGGGGTCGGGGCTTTATGTCCTTCTCCCTTTGGCCTTACACCCCGTACGGGGACCCTGATCATCGCGTCTTGGCTGTTTTCCCCTTGCCCTCCGTCCTCACTCGTGTGCGGGCGCGAGTACCCTCGTCCTACAGATGCCGGCTGGTGGCCCTCGGGCCTACCTGCTCTTGCCGGTCTCGGTGGCTTTGGTCATTCAGATCTTGCTGCTTATTTCTCGTTTTGCCTCCCTCATTTTTGCTGTTGCTCCCCCCCATTTTCTTTTCCCCGTCGCCTCCCCCTCTGGTCTCTGTTTGTCCTGGGCACGCTGTTGGTTTAGCTCTGTTGTCTAACCTTACCTGTGCTCTCCGATGCCTTTCTCCTCGCCCCTTGGGGCTGCCCTTGAGGGCGTTCGACTTTGTGCCGGGACCTGCCCACTGTTGGGTCATGGTCTTTGACCGTGGATCCCTTCTCTTCTCTTCTCCCCCCGTTTGTTCGGGATTTAGGGGCTTGCTTTGACAGTTCTCGCACAGTCCTTTGGCTCCCGGCTGTCTAGCCTGGTCCGCTGTCTCCATCGGGGGGACCTGGACGCGGGTTTTTGGGTCGGCTCGACGGTGCCGCCTCTTTGGGGCTCGTTGTACGTGCTTATCGTCGGTCCTTGTTCCGTCCTAGCGTTGGGGCTCGTCGGGGCCTAGCGGTTTGGGCTTGTCCGGGCCTAACGCGGTTCCCGGGCTTAAGGCCCAGGGTGTGCTCCTGATTCGTCGGGGTCGGTCTTAGGTGTTCCCCCCTCCCCTCCCCCGTCCGCGGTTTTCAGCTCCGTTGTTCGATCCTTCCTTGCGGTTTTTTCTCTCTTGCCACGCCTTCTGTCTCAACTGTACTGCCTAGAGGGAATCCCGCGACGGGGTCTTCCCTAGTTTGGTGGGTGGCTCCGAACTCGCCTTCACACAGGTGGCTTCCCCTCAGTTTTCTGGCAGTTGACTTGGGGTTCTTGTCTTCCCGCCGGCCTTGCGACTGATCTGTGCTTTTCCTTTCCCCTTAGTACCCCATTCCCTCGTGGTCCTGGGGCACGTTGGTTTGCTCTGGCTCCGTCTTTAACGACCTTGGAGCCCTTGACATGTGGGTCTCTTGCCGCTTCCGACTGGGGGGAGTTTTTATCCCCTCTTCCTAGTCGGCCAAAGTCTGTGACCTGAACTTTAAAGTCCGTTGGGAGCTTCTCGCTCCGGTGTGGAAATGTCCTCTGGGGAGTAAACCCCGCTGTGAGTCATTCTTTTCCATGTTCTTGACGTCTAAGAGTTTGGTTGACGATTTGGTTACGCCCTTTTTCTTTCTCGAGGTTTTGGTGATCCTTAATCGGATCTCGCCCCGTTCCTGGTAGCACCTCTCGGTGGCTCTCTTCACTTTCTTCTCCTCGGGAATATTTGTTGTCCGGAGCGTGCTATGCTGCCCGCGGACCTTTTCTTGGTGGCATCCTTAGGCCCGTAGCCGAACTCCGGCTACGCGGCTCCTTGTTTGCCTCCTCGATACCGTTTTGTTGTTCGGTCCAGAAGTTCCTCATGTTGGATCATTCTGTCCTTATACGACTTTGTCACCTGCCTCTGCTTGCAGTCGCCACTGGTTAGCTTCTGCTCGGGCTTCCCCGAGCGGTTATGACTCCCGGCTCGGGTCGCCTCTCGGTGCTCGATCGTGTTCCTGCAGAGCTAACCTTCGGGTTTTCTCCCCTCTGGTAGACTTCTCGTGGTTTACCCACTTTGGCTACCTTTTCGGGCCAGGATTGACTCTGGTCCGATCTGGGGAAGTGCGAGTTTATCATTAATCTAGCTTTTGACGGCTCTCGGTTGCCGGTTTCTGTGCCCCGCGGCTCCCGGTATTGCGGAGGTTTGCCTCATTCTTTCCTCGGTGGTTCTGTCTACCTACCCTCCGAGTCGGGCCTGAATCGTCCCTCAATCTCCTGGCTGTTGACAGTCTGAGGTGGGACTTTTCGCTAATTTTGAGGCTTTGTCTCCGTCGTCCGATTGTCTGGATTTTCGGTCGACTAGCTCCCTACCACAAGCCTATTTGTTCGGTTTCATCCTTCGTGACGTTTGTTCGTTCCCTTGACTCCTGCAAGGCGTCCTTTTCTTTCTGACCCGAAAGCTAGTTCCCTCTTGGTGTCTGAGTTCTATCGGCGAGTTTCTTGGCGGAACCCCCAATCGTCCTTTGGGTGCGGCGTAGCTCTAGCCCTCGCCTTTTTACTCTTTCGGGTCCCTTTTCTCTCCTCCGGCTGGATTTCTCGGGAATTTCCTTCTCCGTGTAGCTGCTTCTTCCTCCGGGTAGGGTCGGAACTTTTCCTTTTCCCCTCTCAGCCCTCCACGGGGCTGTGCCTTTAGCCTTCATTCAGTCCTCTCAACCTTTATCTCCCTCCCCCGGGCCCTCTCCCGTGGGGTTCTTCTGTTGTGTTCTGAATCGACCCCCTTCCTAGTGCCCGCTCCTCCTTTTTGTTTTGGGTTAGGCTTCTTTGCCCCATGTCTTTACGCGGGTCCGCATTGCGCTTCTCTGGTTCCCTCCCGGATCCTCATTTGTTCGCAAGGCTGTGAGCCCTTGTTCTCCGCCTTTGCCGCTGGGTGCTTTTTTCTGCCCTTGTCCAGGGCCTACTACGTCGCACTTCCAGTCTCTTTCAGAGCTCTTCCTCTCCCTATTCCTAGGCTGGGTTTCTCTCTCGGGATTCTCGGCTCTGGCTCTCCACCAAAAAACTTTGGCCGTCCCATTGTAAACACATTATAAGTCCTAAGTCCTATTACTCACCCCTGGTGTACTCCAGTATCTAGGTGAGTTATTGACTTTTAGGAATCTAGATTCCATGTGTTTTTTCTACTGGCCGTTTTTGGTCTATACCTTTGGCTGCATCCTATGGCTGCTCTCCGAAATATCATGTTCCAAATCATGTTCCACCTCCACTGAGTGAGTCCCATTCTGGTGTGGATTGAAAATATACATTCAAGGGGGTAATGCATATGTATTTCAGGCAACATTGGTGGTAAAGGAATCAATTTCAGGGTCATGTTATCAAAACACATTATGTTGTTATAATCATCTAACTGAGCCTGATTCCTTTCCAATGTTGACTTTCCCGCGTCCAGTTCCGCCCCACAATGAGATGTGGCTCATGCGTTCCGTGTGGCTTCTGACCAAAACGAAATTGGGAAGATTAATGGCTGACAGGGTGTGACCGTGGGGTCACTGGTTGAGACACCTTTTTCTCCTTTTAGGGTGCTAAAAAATAAGGTATTTTTGGGGCATTCCCACTTCTCAGAAGGAAATGCATATGTTTCGGTCCACATTTGGTAACGGAAACAGGCTTTCAGTTTAGATATTTATAAAACCTAATGTGTTTTTTTGTTGAATAATATATGGACTTAAAGGGCATTTCAATGAATCCCCACCCATCCACCCACCACCTCTCCCCCCCCTACTTAACTCAAAAAGTTGAGATTTTTTATTCATCTCAAACGTTAGCCTTAGTAATCCGTGCTCCTAATTTTTACGTGCAAATTTTGGTCGTATCTGTAAGAAATTTTGTAATTTGTATTTTCTCGGGTCATAATTTTGGTATTTTCTTGAAGGATTAATTTAAAACGTGTCAACAACCCTCCCATTTTTGAATCCGAATCTTTTGGTGATTACCAATCACCGTCCTCCACGGGTGGAAGCTGTAGTCTGATCTGAACAAATGTGTGATTTGTTGTTTTAAATTAATCCTTCATGATAAATACCAACCGTATAGAACATTCTTCGCGTTTGATTTTCGTCCATAAGCTGTTCAGGTTTTCCTTGAGGGCCTGCTACTGGTAGCCTGGTACCCAGTACTACCTGTCCCAGGGCCCGAGTTGTCGGCGGCTAAACCGTCACCCCAACCCCATCGATTTTTCTAAGGAAATCTAATGAGAGTAGCTGGTTACCCTGGTAGAATGAAAAAGAAGATCTACCTACAAGGGCGTCAGCTCTTGGGAGCTTGGCGTCCATCCAGCACATGCTGCCCTTGTATGGTGGGCATAGTTGCCCAAGGGCTAGGCCCACTGCCAAAAACTGTGGATTGGCGTCAGGAAGGGAATCCTGTCAATTATCTTTTTGCTCCAATAATAAATCCTCACACAGCAATATTGTTGTGAATGCGAGGTGTGGTGTATCCGGCCACCCCCCCGTTGAGCGGGGACAAAACCAGATTTAAAACTTTGGTTTAAACTACTAAACTAATTGAACAGAAAATTAACGCAAGCACGGTATAGTCTATGAGACAGAGGGAAACAAGCAGTTTTTGCTCAAACACAAACAGCGAAGATGAATCAACTAAAAAAAAAATTTGTGAATAAGCTTTTCTCAGATACTAGTGAACCATGAATAAAACAGAAGGTGCTGTAATCACAAAATGCACTTTTAACTGTGAGGGCAGGAATTCATCACATTTGTTCGAAAATGAATAAAAGATTAATAAGGAATATTAGTTTTGGAGTCGCAGTCCTTCCCTAAAAGACCTGTCCCTTTAAAGTTTTTACCATGGTGGCTAAGGTTCTTTTTTCAAGTTGTTTTTCTCAATTCAAGAAGATTTTAAATAGACAAGCTCTCCTGCAAAGGGGGCCCCTAATTTGGGTGACGTTTGAGCAATTCTCAAACGACGGATTTGAAATAGAAACTACTTTCCTTACTCGCCATCCTTATTTTAAGGCCGCATAGAACAATTACATATTCTCATAGTCCTCCCTCCTCACTTTGCTTTTTGGGATAAGTTCAACTTTTTTTTTTCCAATTTTCTTAAATTAATGTTTTCAATCCCAACATTTTCATGTGATTTTAGAGACCTCCTGGCGGTTCCATGCCTCATAAACGAAGCAGAGATGGCCATTTTTCCTTTTTTTCCATGAAATCGGGTTTTTTAACTAACAACCCCCAACACCGTTCGTTTTTCCTGGGGTTTCTTTTGGTAGTACAAGTACATTTTCCAACAAAACGGTTTTTCCCGGTTTGTCTGTGAACCAAAAATAAATGAAGTGTGATTTCATTCAGAGAATTAACTTTTCCAGAATTTAAATATTTTTTTTTTTTTTCAATTTTCTTCTGAGTTCAATGTGTTAATGATAAAGGTAATAACCGTGCATCAAAACACAAGTTTTAAGTACCAATTTACTTTAGAGAAGGGGTCCTGTACCTTAAAATCGCGTAGAAAATACTTTCCCCCCCGGAGCTTCACGGTGCTACGCTAGAAACAATTTTGGCCTTCCTGTGCGGTCCAAATTTTGGATTTTCAGGAACTGGGAACTACTTCTGTTACATCTCTGGATTTAACGACGAGCCCAATTTAGTGCTATCTAACATCCGCTCCGGCACTTCGAAAATTGATACATCAACTTATGAGATATAGGCCTATACTGGTATTTGGTAATTCATGGAAAAAAGTTGATGTCCATAACAACATGGTGATAAATAGTTTTTATGGGCAGTTGGTCAAGACTCTTTGGATGAAAGAGGAAAATAGCCACTCCAATACGTTACTTGTGGGTATTTAGGCTGGTGGAGCTGTAAGGCTATCATGATGTGGTATATAACAAGTGTCATAATATTCGTTTTTACAGAACTTTGTGAAAATGGCCATATTATAGTGGCATTTAGTAAAAAATTAAAAAAACGGCCCCCCTCCTCACTTTCCTAGAGGCCATACAGAAATTTATAATTAAAGGTGCAACGAGAGATTTCACATATCAGGTGTCCCCTAACAAAAATCGAAAATTTCTGATTTTTGCCCTGATGTAAAGCTTTCCCACCATCAACAATATCCCCCATCTGAAAGATTTAACCTTAGAAATGTTTCTCTTTCTTCGGTACAAAAATTGTGAAATTCTATTTCGTAATAGGAGCAAATATGAAATTAGCCTAGTTTTTATATTGAAATAATAAGCATATCAAAATCACACCCTTTTTTGTCTTTTCTCTCTTTTAATACATTTCTCTTGCAGCCAAAATCCAAGGTAAGAATCCCTATTGAGTGTCTAATTTTATGAATTACTATTATGACACAATATTTTGGGTGCCTCAACATCTCTTGTTGCCCTTTAAGCCTGTTACTTCACTACGTGCCCCTTCGAAAAAAGGACCAAATGCCTTACATAATCCTTATTTCAGTAATCCTAAGTTTTTTACCCTCTTTCTAATTCTGTTTTCTATCTTTTAGTTGTGTCAAGTCAAGCCATTCTCCCCCTTAGTCCCCTAGCATGCAGCAGGAACCTACTTTCTTGCAGTGGATATACAACCACTACACTAACCGGTACACGGTGCTGTGTACATGCCCCACGGCCACCAAAGACTGACTTGGAGTAAGTAATAGACTTCACCAGTTTTTAAGAAGCACCGCGGAAAACCAGAGTAACCCGAGAAACCTGCGAGGATAGCTTAAACTCACTGTAAACTCACTTCTGACTTGGAATCGAATCTTGCAGTGGCGGATCCAGACGAGAAAGCAGGGGGAACAAGGAAGAGTTAAATATTGCGAGGTATCGGAACAGACTTATTATGCAGAACTCCTTTTTGAAGTAGATTATGTTGTATCAAGTGGACCACTATACGAAATTCATATCTACAATACATGTGGTAAGAGTTAATGGTGAACGGTTCAACCGTGTTTGGTTGATAACACACAATTTTAACTCTCTTTGTCCCCTGCTTTTCTGATTCCTGGATCCGCCCCTGGAATCTTTGGACCGAGTGGTGTAAAGGCGAGGGAAAAAAATGCTATGCTTGCAGTTGGATGGCCAAATCAATGTACGGTTTCACTTTCTGCAGTGTTTTTAGAGTCTCTATTTGTTGCAATAGCTAGCCACAGCTGTTTGATCCCCCTGTCATCATCTCTTTTATTTTAGAGCAAATTAACCAGTGGGGGACACATTTTGACAACTGTATAATTAGGGAACCGCAGAGCTTCTTACCTACCATTACCTCTGCAAAAATCAGAAATCCATTGGGCGGGAACTTGCCATGTAGGCCTACACCGGTCATGATTTGTAGTTTATTATAAGCCGCCCCTAATGCCATTCCTCCATAGAGAGACGTGTTAAAAACTGGATTTTAAAGAAAAATCATAGATTTCCGCAATGAAATTGTCTTAAAATTTACACAGATGAAGTCAGTGGTACAATAATCCAAATTAGTGTCAAAGTGTGTCGCTATTGACATTTTTTTTGTGTTTATTCTGGTTTTTTGTCCATCATAGTTAGCTTTCACTTCAAACAACTGTGCTACAATCACATGTTTTTTAAGACTTTGTGAAATTCTGCGGAAAATCAAATTAACCTAATAATGGAGATGGTTAACTGGTATTTTTTTATATCAATTAGGTTACACAATCAAAATTAGAACGATAAGAATAACTCAAGTTTCCTCGTTTAGTGCACCCAATTTGCGTTTTGTAATAACCCCTTTCAGTGTTTCCCGAATTATATGACCCCAATAAGGCGTTCCAGGTTTACAATACGCTAATTTTCTTTCTCCTCGCTGTAATGTGTGTCACTGGCAAGTACATGTGGAAATGTTACGCTAGCCTATAATGATGCACCGTACGTGCATTTAATCTACAAACGTTTTTTCCAATGTACTTATTAGAGGTGTATATAGAATTTGTTTATTCACCAGCTGATGTCGTTGTTTTCTTACCTATTCAGTTTGTTAATAGACTATATCCAGGGGTGGTCATAGATGCTGTCTTGACATCTATTAAGGCTCATGAGAGAGTGACAACTACACTGAGGTAAACTAGGAATCGATGAGGATAATTAATTTATTTTATTAAGTTGACTTTTAACAAGAGAATGGAATATGTTTATGTAATTACATAACATAATCTTTTTAAAATAGTAGATTTTTTTTTTTTTCTTATCAGCAAAATCTTGATGTCATAACAATACCTTAATTTCAGCTCAAGGAGTCTGGTTAGCAAAAAAAAGGTTGTCGTAGAAGAACATGGGAAACCCCTGAGCAATTGTGCTTCTTAGTTTAGTAGAAAAAGGTATACATTCGGGATTTGTTGTTTCTGTTAGTTTTTAATGGCATTTGGGTCACTTTTGACAGTCACAAATGATGAATTTTTTTACTTTATCCCTGATGGGCAACTTGTGGGGAAAAAAATAGAAATATGGCTAAAATAAAGGTAGCTTTTAAACTCTTTCATCATTCAGCAGTCATCTGAGATAAGCTTTTTGGTGGCCCTTTACAGTGGCAATGCAATTGAATTTATGTGGACTGATTCTACACATGTTAATGGTGTGATAGAAAATATCTCATGAGGTCAAATTTTTGACTTTCCTATTTTTGGGTCCCCGGGGGTCCGAGATTGGCCGAAGGCACTTAGAGGGGTTTCATGGGCTATCATTGTGCCAAGTGGGGGATTTATTAGGGCCATTGCAGTTATGGAGGTAGGTGCCATATTATGTTTTCACATATTGGCCTTGTAGCCTGTGACCTTTGACCTCTGTGGGTCGAGATTGGTCAGAGGCCCTGAGGGGGCCTGGCTATCATTGTGCCAATTGGGGGGGGCTTTAGGGCCTTTGTAGTTTTGGAGCTAGCCCTTTTTGTGTTTGATGACGAAGAAGAGAAGAATTAAGAAGATTCAAGGAGCACATATACCCGCCGCTTACGCAAGCGGTATACAAATTTGACTGAATAATACATATTTACTATCGTACGAATATAGTCGCAGGCATATTTTATTTCATGATATACCATGTTTGGGTTTTCAAGCCTGGTGATAGTAAAACTAGTCACATTGCTCAATCATCCACTCATGATATAGTACACGATTTGTAATCAGTTTTTCTTTCTTCATTGCTATTTCCTATCAGGCTCATACAGTTTGCTATGGATACTTTAAAGAGGGGATGGCAAAGAAAACCTGCTTCCAAGTTCACTTTATTCATCAAGGTAAAGAACCCCTTTCCCTTAACAAAAAATCAGACCAAAGAAATTATTCATAATAGTTGGTATTGTGATGATTTCGTTCCCCCAATTCATGAAAATGAATATCATTGGAATATTCATAAATATGCCCTGCCGCCATCACCTCAACCATTGTGCACACTAAAATGAAGGCTTCATTTGGGGGTGTGGGAACTTCATGTCCCAATTTCATAAACGTTTGAACCACCACCCAAACCCAGACACCTTTTGTAGAATAAAGTTTTAAGTTTATAGTTGGGTTGAAAAATGTACCGTAAAAAAGGACAAGACAGTCCTAAAAATGTGTACTATTAAAAATGAGAGGATCCAATTAAAGGGTGATGAACCCGATTTAAGTAGATGAAGTTTTCATCTTGATAGAAATTGGCCTTCACCCCAAAATTCCATCTGTAAATTTGCCACGTGCTATTTCAAATCTGTTTTTGATGTGTGACCTAAAAGCTTGAATTTTGTAATTAAGCCCCATAGAGTACTGTGTAAAATTAATATCGGTCAACCAAAATGGGGCATATTTTTGATCAATAAAATTATAATTGCACAGGGTAAAATGAGAAAAAATAGTAGCTATCTTTCCTCTGATACCAAAATTTTTGAATCACTATACAAAGTTAAAAAACAAATTTGGGAATGCCACAAGATGGTTATGCAGTGGGCTGAAAGCCAGGTAACAGGCCAATAACCCTGCAGCCAAGACAGCGAAGGTGTGATAAAGAAATTGATAATGATTAGATGCAACAGAAATAGAATTAAAGTGATGGATAAGTTTATAATAGATGCAACAAAATAGAGTATACAAGTAGGCCAATAAAGATGATCAACACAGCTCTGAATGGAAAGAAGATCTGTTTGTAAGAGAATTGTACACGTGATGTTAACAAATAATGAATTGCAGTAATCACAATATTAATCAGGGTCTTGAGCAGATGTAAAAGTACAAAGATAGTAATAACAGGTTTGAGCTATAGAATGGCTCAATACGACCTGTATAGTGATCATTTAATTGGTAAAGTCGACCATCCAAGAGGGCTGAATATTAAATCAAATAACTTAAATAAGGATACATATATTATTCAAGTCATAGAAGTTCAATGTTGACATTTTGGCTCTGGAAAAAACAGGTAGGCAAGAGACATATAATAGCAGCAGTCGTATAATATAATAATGATGTTGATTTATAACATATCCACCCTAGGGCGCTGAAGGCACGATTGCCAATTATTACGCTGCCATCAGGAAATTGTCTACAATCATTTGATTCACTAGCTGGTAGTGGTAGATGCACTTCCCAATCAGCACTAGATATGGTACCACTCGCTGGTTGTGTAGGCCCTCGGGTCTACAACTTGAGAGTGGGAAGTAGTATCAACAAACGACAACAACTAACAGGCGACCAATGGGGACAGGAGGCAACAAAAAAATTAAGAAATCCTACAAGAAATTAACCGCTCTTGGTGTCCGATTTACCCATGCGATCTTTGGGAAGCTGGTCCGGCTGCGATGGTTATCGCGATGTAGGTTTGCTGATAAGGGAAAGCGTGATCCCGATCTGCTGCATCCCTTGAAATGATGCTAAATGGTTTATTGTATGGTTTGGCCACAGTGATCAGCGACCATTTGTGAAAGCGCTTAGGGCCAATAGCATAAGGCGCTATACCATCTCTGTATATTATATTATTGTTCATAGCATCAAAGGAAAACATTTCCTGGGCCGTAACTTTTCACTGGGGGTAATGAGAAAAATTTTTTACAACAAAAAATACAGTTGAGTGTCTCTCCATTTTGTTTTTGAGACCACTTATTGATTGACTGTACGGTCTTTGCAGAGATGCGGTGAGTTTTAAACTGGAAGCTTGGACAGTATGAGGCGTGTTACAAAACTTGGAAAGACCAATCCAAATCTATGTCAAAACCGTAAGTGCTCAAATCTGTATACAGATACTAAAAATTATGGATCTTGAGTTGTTAAAGGAGACCCGTACAACGTATAATGTTTCAAACAATAATACACTATAACAAATAATTATTGACCACATAATCGAGTGGGTTCATAGCAAAAATGGATATATTAACACTAACAATGAATTAAAACCATCTAGTCTGACCATGTGTATTTAAAATGCGCTAATGTATAACCTGTTTATGCGATCACGACGGCACGTTTGCATTATGGCATTATGAAAGCATCATGTGAGGTGTATGACGCTACTGTGCCGTCCGTATCGCATAAACACAAAATATACATATCCCATATACACTAGCTCGAATTTCAAATAGCGCAGCCATGGTTAGACAAAATGTTTTAATTCGTTCAATGGTTAGTATAATTGTTTTCCCATGAAACACTCCGTATGTGTCAATAATTGTTTTATAGGTATATTTGTGTGTAAGTTATTCTTGCTTACGGTTCTCCTTTAGAACTATGATTTTAAAATAATTTTTTGCCCTCCCCATACAGTACATTGTCTTGGCAAATGATATGAGAATCTCATCATTCGTTGGACCACAGCGTTTGACCTTTGCAAATCGTCTCTTTTATTTGTAGAGCATATTAGCAGTGGCGATACAACTTTGACAACTGATATAAGTTGGGGCATGCCAAAATTGGCTTTATCTCAAAATCAGAAAAATCCATTGCGGGATCTTGTATGTAGCTACAGCGGTTCTGATTTGCATGTTATAGCACCTCTATATGGCAGTTTCGCCTAGATATATGTTGGTTAAACTAGATTTTTGTAATCAAAATCCTATTTGCCGGGCAATAAAATTGTATAATTTACACAGGATAAAGTCAAGTCAGTGGTTATAAATTTTTTTTTAAAACAAATTTGACATTAGTTGTCAAAGTGTTATCGCGTGATATTTTTTTTTACATTCGATTTTGTTAGTCAATAAACGAGACTTCATACAGCTGTGTGGAGGGGATGTGTTAAACCGTCTGTTCCTTGTACACAGAGATTCATACATATGTAATCGACAGCCGTTTTGATGAGAGTAGGGTGGAAACATTATTTTCGTATATGGCCATTGTGTTTGTCTTTTATATTCATTCCAGATTGGCCTAAGATTGAACAATATATTGAAAAGCTAGAACACAGCAGTAGTACAATAGGTCTATTGGTTGCTTGAAAGCCTTTCTAGGGAATGCAAGATATGATAGGCACAACCAGGTAAGTATGAGAAAGTGACGTCAACAGGTTGGCAACTTTAGACTGGGGGTGGGAGAAACATCTTATTGTGGAGGTTTAGGTGTCCCACATTTCAGTATATTTATTAATATCATACCAAAGCCACAATTTTTGAAAATTTACCATGTCATCTAAAGACCCCTTTTTTTTAGAAAATGTTGCAATTTCACCCATTGGACACTACTTATTAGAAAAATTGCAAAAAATCACCCACAAGACCCATTTTGGGGGAGAAAAAGTTTGTAAAATTTGCTACCCAAATAACCACGTATTTTAGGAAATTTGGCTTTCTTTGCACACCCACTGTCACTGAATCCCCTTTGTTGAAATTGCCTGCTCTTATGGGTCCATTCCTACGTCCAATGCCACTGCTGTGCAATTAATTTACTGTAATATTCCGGCACTTGCGGAATCCTAATCGATTTACTGCCAGGTCAACCCAGGCTCCTGTAGGTCACGGGTTGCAGTGCTTGCAGTAAACTTGCGAAGGTTTGCAGTAAAATTGGCATAATGCACCCCATTGATTCTTCATGCATCAACAGTTAATTGCAGCAGAGTACTGCATTGCGTATTGAAGACTTTAAGGCACTTAATGATTTGCCAGAGTAACGAAGTATGTAACGGGCCTTTTACCAACGTATACATTATATATATGTGATATATGGTGAAGTGAGTTACACCCTTCTGAGCTTTTGGACTTCCAAATCTTACGCCTTGCTGGAGTAGCTTGCCAGCTCAGATGACGTCGTTAGGAAGCAAAAAAATGATGTGGACTTTACAAAAAGCCTCAGAAAAAGAACTGGACTGGGTTGGTTTTGAAATTGATGTTTCTAAGATTGTTTCACTATCTGATACCAGGTCTGTTGGAAAAGAGATCATAAATAGATTGTAACTTTGATCAAAATGGAACTTTAATTAAATTTGTGTATAGTAAACGGGGGTGGGTTTTTGGGGTTGGGGTTTGGATGTGAACATATTATTCAAGAGAGATTAAAGGATGCTGTGTGTGTATGTCATGCTATGGATGTATGTGAGTGGGGAAGAGAGCGGGAGGGGAGGGAGACGGAGAGGAATGGAGAGATAGGAGAGAATTGATTGATTTGAATTAGGTAGGGAGTGAAAGGGAGAGAGGAAAATGCGATGTTGAGAGAGAGCTGGGGCTTTCCTTGATTTATTTTAATTGGCTTTGTTTTCCAGATCAGTCGCACGTCTTTCAACAGCCAGTGCCTTTATTGTACAAGTCGTATTCCAAGAAGATGCATTACCTGGGCTGTAAGTTTCTATCATTGTATTATGTCTGGAATCAAATCTGAGACGTGCCGATCGCTTCTCTTGTGCGTTGTTTCCGCCGCCGAGCATAGCATGCAAACAAAGTTCAATTGACCTCTGCTGAATTGGCATTGCGGCTAAGTATTACGTTACTAGGACGCTTTGTTACTAGGTGCAAACGTGCAGCTTGTGCATACGCGGTCCAACACACAACATTTTTTAACGCTCGTGTCTCAGATTGATTAATGCCTATATAATAAGAGAACTTGATATTTAATTTGTAAGCGGGTTGGCAGGGACTGGTTTCAGTCTGGGCAGATACAAAAATTATAAAGTTCCCCTTGTTGTAGTTTTTCTTGGTTCAAGATTACACACAGTAGGCAATGTATAATATAATAGCAGCATAATAGTAGTATAAGTAGCAGTAATAATAATTAAGTTGATTTATAACATATCCACCCTAGGGCGCTGAAAGGCCACGAGTGCCAATTATTCGCTGCCTAAGGGAAGGAAATTGTCACATATTTGATCACTTAGGTGGTTTAGTGGCTAGATGCACCTTACCCCAATAGCATAGATATGGTACCACATCTCTGGTTGTAAGCCCCTCGGGTCGACAACTTTGAGATGTGGGCTGTAGTTAGTTTTGTGGGGACTATAGTATTCAAAACGGAACCCAAAACAACAGGAAGACAATGGGGTGACAGAAGGGCAACAAAAAATAAAAATTAAAGAAAAGAAATCTACAAGAAATATGCTCCACTTTACCGATATTAAAAGGGTATTTTAATAACGGCTTGTTACAAAAGTAAAAGTTTTGCTTGTTTATGAACGATACATTACTGCCAAAGAAAAAATTGGCAAACCAAAATGTAATATCACCGACACGTCAGCATTTACATGTAGTGTTACGGTTGTGATGAAACCATGTGCTTTGACAGCTGCGTAGCGACACTTCGCGAAGCTTCGGTAAAGTCCGGGACTGACATCGGAAAAGGTCAAAGCACATCCAGTCACATAATCTCCTTCCCAACCCGCAATACCAGTGTTTGTGTGTGTGTGTACTTGTATGTAATACAATAAGTGTATTATGGGGCCGGTTACGGCAAAGATGAGGATGAGACTAGTTTCTGGTCTTCGGGTCTTATCCCAAACAACAATTATAGCACTGTTGATTCAATCCGACAAATCTACACGAAACGCAGTTGTCAGGAAGTTTCGCATTTTTCGACATGCACTGGAATTAAAAAATAATTAGTGGGACCAACAATGCAATGGCGAAAGTTAATACTATTGGTGGATTTGCAGTATTGAAACGGTAATTGCCTCCTACATGGGACTCATTTACATTACCAAAAATTTGATGTCAGTGTTTCAGCATGCGATACTAGCTTCGTTAAGTAAGGTACCTTACTTTCGCCATTAATCAGCAAAACTTAGATTGTATATCCACCCATTATAAAACGACTAACCAACCATTAATTAAGTCCAATGAGGAATTGAGGATAAGTATCTTGCCCTTTTTAATAAATTTTTGTCCTGGTTAATACAGATAAAAATGGCAAGTGTATGATTCAAACCATCATCCAATTCAGACCAGGTTCCAATGGGATTTTGGATTCATGTCTTCACTACGTATGTTGGGAGTAGGTTTGTGTCCAACAAAGTAGTTCAAACCATACATACCAAATTATGGGGGTCATGTTGACGCCTTCTCGCGGCGGCCATGTTAAAGTCACATCACCTGTTGTGGCTAACGATTCAACAACTTAAGTCCAAACATCGTGGTTTTTTTTAAAAACCACAGGAACATTCTTGAAGACACCCTCAATTCTAAGAGGCTGAGCTACTCACAGTGGAACTTTTTATGGCAAGCACCAAAGTTGTATCTCCGGCAGCGGAAAGTGAGGGTCTTTACCATGTTAAAGGTGACATCATCTTACAGCTCTTCCAGGGAGGACGGCGTGAATATCATCCTCCTCCAAGAAAAACTACCGGAATGAAGAAAAAGAGAAGCTTGCAAATCGAAGGTTGGACCTTATTTGCTTATTACGACAACAAAGAATGGATCGCTTCCTATGTGACGCCAAGGATACAAGTGAGATAACCCTGCAATCTTCAATGGAATTGCCGATCCAGTGGATAAAATTGAAGAAGGGGAACCCACTCACACACATCTATAAGCACCACCAGCGAGGCAGACTTCAACTCCCTTCCAGTAGTGCAGCGGAGAGCTCCTTCTGTCTGCGGCGGATTCAAACTCTGTAAAATACAATGGGGAGCCCCATACTGACAAGAAGGCAAAGCAGCTCTTGAATGGATTGAAGCCAAGACCTCCAAATGCTGTTTGATAGTAAGATTCCACCTACCTTTCTATTTCTATTCTAGCAGTAATGGGACATCGACCTGTCCCGACCTGTCAAACAGTCACCAGCGACATTCGATCTCGCTGTTCCAGAACGGTCCTCCTAGATTTCCTAGATTCAGGTCATTGCCCTATCTTAGTCACCAGTGACTCAAGGTAACGATCTCCAGCCTCTACAGGAAAGAGATGGAATTTCAGGAAGGCAATAAAGCAACTGCGTCCAAGTTCAAACAACTGCACCAGCGAACGTTTATCCACGCTGCCGAACCGGTTATCAACATCAACGACACATATGCTGACTTCTGCTCCATGCTCAACCAAGCAGCCAAAAACTGTTCCAGTCCAAGAGGCAGAAGGTATCCCTACACCCCCTGTTGGGAAAGGAATGCGACGAGTTATACCAAAGCGTATTGTAATACCAAATGCGATACTGAGAGAGAACAGCAACGGGTAACCAGCTACTGGATTTGCTTGGCCAAAAGAGACGCACCAGATGGGAGGAGGAGAATCCAATATCAAACTTTACCCCACTCAAGCCGCAGGCCCCTGGAAACACAATCAAAAGCTCAACGGGAGTCCGTAGCGTCCAGCTAAGCCGTATGTCTGTCTCTGCAAACTCCACCGCTTCAGTACTTGTCAAACAATGGAAAGTGGCAAGACCACACTCCACAGGAGAAAGAACCACTTCGTTGATGTATTCAAAGATTTAAAACAAGCTTTCTACAAACCTCTCCACCGTCAAGCCCATGTCCCAAACATTCACCTACGATGAGATCACCGACAGCAATTAAAGTTCGCACGAATGGAAGATTGGCAATGACAACATCCATACATAATCTTGAAGAATATGGCACCCGAAGCTGGCGATGGCTCCAACCTCTCCTTTCTACTTGCCATGGGAAACATTTTCAACTATTCCCTCCAGATGGACGACTTCAAAGGTCATTGCAATCATGAAAGACCAAGAAAACCAGCATAATGGAACCCACGATTTACAGACCCCTATCGCTACTATCTCACATCCATAAGGTGCTTAAGAGACTGATACTCAGGAGGATCAATGATACGGTCGAGGCAAATTTACCCACGCACCAAGCTGGATTTCGAAGAGTTAAATCAACACCAAGACCAGATAGCAAGAAGTTAATGAAATCGAGACAGCCTTTTTTCAGAAGAAGCAGAAGTTTGGAGCAAGTCTTCATGACCAACTGCTGCGTACGATTCAGTCTGGCACCGAGCCTCTACCTCAGCTACTCAAAATTTCCCTGATGTCATAGCTTGTCAGTTCATTATGCTGTCATCCAAGAACAGATCGTTCGTCCTGGGAGACACCAAATGAGGGCAACGCAAGTAGTAAGCGCAAAACTTCGGAATGGTTTTGTCCCACAAGGTTCTGTCATGGCATTCAGTCTCTTCAACATTTAGTCTCAGATATGCCAAGGGAGATGTTTCGCAGTATCCTACGCAGACGACACGGCACTGGGAATAGCTGCTGAATCCTTTGAATCCTTAGAAACAGTGCTGCAGAAAGACCTATCATGTAAGCCAATTCTTCCCACCGATGGCACGGGATGAAACTCAGCAAAAACCAAAGACGTCTGCTCTGTTTCCACTGGCAACATCGTATGCCGCAAAAGAGAAACAAACAATCACTCTAGATGGAGAAAAACTGTTCACATGACCCAACACCGAAGTACCTAGGCGTCACAGGACCTGGGCCTTACTTTCAATCAACCCACCAAGGCAGTCGCTGCCAAGACGCAGTCTCGTGACAACCTCCTCAGAAGGCTTGCAGAACTGGATGGGGTGCATACTTTGACACCTTACATACATCAACTGTCGCCTTGGCATACTCCATGTGAATACGCTGCCACCAGTATGGGAGTCACAAGCGTAAATTCACACAAGATTGTTTGATGTCGTTCTGAATGATTGCAATGAGATGTTAGTGGTTGCCTTTTGGCAACGCCCCTGTAGACATACCTCCCAATTCTTCTGGATCATAGCTCCTGCAAATCTAGGAGGAACCTTCAGACTATCAAGCTCGCCAAGGATAATGTGATTGAACCTGGTAGTCTAATCCCCCACCAACACCCTGTTGAGGATCAGAGGAATCCACGGAATCAATTTGCTACCCAAACTGCCATGGACACGCAAGTCCACCAGTACTCCTATCGGTCATCTTGGATTAATGACCAGACGGTTTAGCAATGTTCATCCTCTACTTTGAACCTAAAGCAGCTTTGTGGACAGCCCATCTAGCAAGCCCAAAGGCTGTGACCTGATGGAAAGAGGGCACCTCAACAGATGAGAACATGAGCGTTGGTCGTACAAAGAACCTTCCTTCATTCCAAGATCCGGGCGGATACCATCACCAAACTGCGATTGTGCAGAGAGCCACAACCAATTGCCACTCATAGATATGACTGTGAGGTTTACAAGTCACCAAGGGAATTCCAGGCTCCTGATCTCACCTGGATGTATTGAAACGATAAGCCTGTTAAAAGTGGATCTTCCACTGTGATTTGGACTTGCACGATTTCCACGAAACGACACGAACCCAAATTAAACCCAGATTGATTTAGTGTGAACGGTCCCAAGTAAATATAAAGGATTGGAAAACTCGGGGGGGGGGAGAGGGGAGAACTTGTTCTTCCCTGCACCTTCGGAGGACACACGCGAAGGGTCTGAAATACAGGGGACCGCATTCTATGACGTGACCCCCGCGGGTAAGGGTGTAACCCGTACACCTGACTTCATATCGGAGGGGAATAAATACTTTGCTTATCCCCCTCCTCCCGAGCCATCTCGCCTCATTCGACTACCGGACTAGCTCGGCCTGCCCTCATACTCTTCATCCGTTTTGACTACGTGTTTTCGGCCCTCATGTCTTCACTCGTCGTCCTCTCATCCACCGCCCTCTGCATCTTGCCCGCGGACCTGCCGAGCAATTTCTTCCCCGCTTATGGTTTCTTCGTAGATTTTTCTTTTTGTACTTTCTGGAAGAGGATCGTGCTTCCGCCCCGACCGTGAGAGGGTTTATTCCCGGGGTTTCTTTGTTTCTTTTCTTTAGCGTCCTTCATCTCTATTACCCCGCTTTCGTCTTTGATTTTTCTCTAGTGGAGATTCTATCGTTTTCCTTGCCCCTCTCCTCTCGACGGAGTTTCTTTGTGGTTTCCCGACTTTATTTGCCCCGTTGTCCTTTCTCTAGTGCTACACGCCCTCCCCTATGTCCTCTACTGTAATTTTCTTGTCGCCTAGTCCTGTCTCCCTCCCTCAGCTATGTCCGCTTAGCCGCGCTACGTTCTTACTCTTGGCCTCACCCTATCCCTCCTTCTGTTGCTCTGCTTGAGAGTTCTCGATGGCGTTTGCCTTATATCCAACCTTTTCTCTTGTTGCCTCTCTCTGCTTACGCGTTTGTTACTTCCCGGCCTCACTGCGCTTTTACCCTACACTGCCGTTTTCGTGCGCCTCCCTTCTCTTTGCCTTCTTTGCACCCGAGCTCTCGGTTCATCCCGTCTATCATCTGCTCTGATTATCTGTTTCCTTCGTGATTATACTTCCTGTTGGTCTCCATTGGCCGGAAAGGAAGGGACTCAACAACATGGATTATTTTCTAAGAGCACGCAACCTGCGGGGGAAGAAAGAGCGAACAAAACGAAACTGAAACGGGGCGAGGGGGAATTACGGGTAGAGGGGGAAACAGAGGAGAAAGGGAGGGGAGGACAGGAGGGAGAGGAGGAAAACGGTCTTCGAGGAGGTATAGGCAATTTGCGGTGAGGGGAAGGCTTGGGGAGATTCGATGGGACGGAACTAGTTTATTTATCTCCTTATTTTTACCCGCCTCCACAACGAATCGATGTGGGGGATCGTAAACACTGTTCTCTGGGCTTAGTCCGTCTTCCCCCCCTGTCACGGATTTTTAGCCGCTTTCGCCCCGGTTGGAGAACTGTTGGCGACCGATTTTGGTTGGTGAGGTTTCGGCTCACTTTTTCTGCAATCAGTGAGAAGGCAGGGAAGGGGCGCGACGACGCAGTAACGTCTCTGGACATCACCGGGATTAACCTAGGAGGGGAGTGGACGGGCTCTTTCTACATCTATTGTTTGACTCCTCCCACTTGAGTGTGCGTCCATAGTGACTTGGGAAGAAACTCTTACTCTTTTCTCTCCTTTTAACTCTCCTTGTGTTTTCTTTTGTTCTCCGAATAGTTTCCGGAGCCAGGCGTGGAGAAGCAATTTATCCCGCCCATGATTTTTCTTCTCTTTTTGTTCACCGTCTCAGAGGAACATCGGGAAACGGAGAGGACGAGGGCAATGCGAGATTGAGGGAAGGAAGAACGGACGAGGGAGGTTGGCGGACAAAGCGGGCCATGGATGAAGATGGGGAAGCGGCAATTATCCTTCTCATGTTCCCTCCGCCTGTTTCTCGATACTATTTTACCCCCCTTACCTGTTTTGGGACCCATTAAACCCCCTTCCACTTGACTCACTTTCCGGATGTCTCCCCTTGGACCAAATGGGATACGTCCGTCTCCTCCGTTCCCCTTCCAAATGCTCTAATCCTCCGCCGGTTTTCACTTCCCTTCCCCTCGATCTCGGCCTTCACCCCGCCCACAGGGTCGTGTTCGCCGGCTCGCCCCGCTTTTTTGTCTTTGGTGACCCCTGCCTATCTTACGGTCAGGCGTCTGCGGTTTTTCCGTCGATCATCGTTGCTGTTCCTTCTTATTTTGGATGAGAATCTCCTCCCCTAAGGAGGGGTGAGGGGAATGATATTTCCATCAGAGGGAAGGAACCTCTCCGCAGAGAACAGGGGGAGAGAATGAGAAGCGGGGTGAACGAGAAAGCCTCCGCTGCGGAAAGACTAAGGGAGGGAGAGACATTTACTCTTTTACCGATTATCTTTCTTTTGCCCGAGACATCGGCGCGTCCCCCCAGGTGGCGAGGTGTGATAGGTGGCAATGTTGTTATAGTTTGCTTGTCCTTGACAGGGAGATGCTGAAGAAGCCAGTTAAGAGTGACATATACAGACCATTACCAAGGCTAGAACATCTTAAGGCCTGGTGGGTCTGGGGGCTAAGCCCCCTGAAACCTTTGAGGTGAACCTATGCTTTTTTTTAAATGGCTTCTGAGGGCTAATCTTGCACGATTTTTGTAAATTATGGGTCGCTGCCCTTGCGCAATATGGCTGCAAGGGCCATGACCTGAAATTCTTCAAGTGAACCACTGGTGCCTCATGCTTATTAACCAACAAAATCAAATATGGAGGGGGGGGGACCTGCCCCTGTCACACTGGCTATACCACTGCTAGGAAGTACGTATGATCCTATGGGAATTACGAAGAAGTTCGAACGGGGACATAAATGAGCAGCGTTCCGTCAACCGTCAAAACCGTCGTCGTCCGTTCGTCTCTGATGACAAAATGTACCCATGTTGTTATACCATTATCTGGAGTCCGTAGGGGCGACAATGATGTAACTTGGTGGACAGAAGCGGGTTGTGAGTTCTCGACCTCTGACTGATTAGATTGTGTTGGCGTACAATATGCTAATTTTAAGTATTCTAATTGCATAATTTATGAGAATTTTCCTGAAAGGCCTGTGTAAAAGTTTTCTGGAGTTCGTTAAGGCATATATGATTGAACTTGGTGACAGGAAGCGGGCTGAAGAGTCTTGACCTGATTAGATTTTGGGCGTTATTTCGGGCCCCAATGAGTATGCACAGAGCTAGATAATATGCAAAAAAAAATCAGGCGTAATTGCTTATATTTTGAAACGGTAATTGGATACTCAAAATTCTGTGCTGCATAATAGCCTATTATGGGGCAATTGTTTTGCAATTTGAAAGTATTGTGAATATAGCGGCTTCGATGCAAATGAGCTAATTACATATGCAGAATTGCTATATTCTGAAACGGTACCTCGGATAGGCCAAAATTCTTCACTACATGAGACTTACTCTGCTATAGGGAGGGAGTGAGGTGTTGGGGATGGGGGGAGTGGTTGTTGGGGAGGGGTGGACGGGGTTGGGTGGGGGTTGAGGTGTTGGGGAGGGGTTGGGTGTGGGGAGTGGGATTGGGGAGAGGTTGGGTGTTGCGGCGGTGTGGGGAGGGGGGTTGGGTATTGCGGGATGTGGGGAGGGGGTGGGGTTATGCGGGGTGTCGGGGATGGGGGTGGGTGTTGCATGGTGTTGGGGAGGGGTGGGGGGAGTGTTGGGGGTATGGGGAGGGGATGGGCGTGTGAAGGGTGTTGCGGAGGGATGAGGGTGTTGCGGGTGTGTTGCGGAGGGGAATGGCGGGCTGCGGGGTTGTTGGGGAGGGAAATGGCGGGTTGCGGGTTGTTGGGGGGGGTGGGTGTGAGGGTGTAGATGGGTGGGATGTGTTGCGGGATGTTGGTGATGAGGGATGGGGGTGGGTGGGAGGTGTTGGGGATTGTGGGGGGTTGGGAGGGCGTTGGGGGTTTTGAGGGGGTGTTGGGAGGGGTGGAGTGGTGCGGGGGATATTGGGGAGGGGGTGGGGTGTTGTGAAAATTGCATTATCACATGTTGGTTGATCGCAACATTGGACGGCGGGGGCGGGGACATATTTTAACGCATGCGTAATATACGGAGTTCGCCTGGTTGAGGATGCTTCAGTCACTAGCTCTGGAGGACTTAAAAAGTGACTCAACCATGAAGGGGTTATTCATGGGGCATACGGGTGGTATTGACATTATCTTAATCACTGTAAGAAGAAAAAATACACATAAATGGGGTGCGTCATAGTTAATTTCAGATGAACCAATTATTTGAAGGTGGTCAGAGATTCTCAAGAAGAATCTTGTTTTTTGCATGTAATAAGCTTGTCACAACTAAGCAACGTGAACTGACAACTACTAGGCTAAATCCCGAGGACTTCCTATAGAAATCACCGGCTTTGTGGTAAAATTTGGGATCCGGATTTTTGTTTATACCCAGTATCCTATGGTACTGTTAAGCACACATAAAGTGATTACATTAAAACGAAACCTCTGTTTCATCTCAAACTTTGGATTTAGCATTTTAGATGACTGCCTTTAGTTCTTTCTGGTTGGAATATTTTCAATTACACAAAAAAGAACTATTTGTTTGAGTCAGCCTTAAAGGTGCAACGAGAGATTTTACATATCAGGGGTCCCTAAAAAATAGAAAGCTATGATGTGCCCGGATGTAAAAGCTTTCCATAAAAAATATCTCCATCTGAAAGGATTGAGCTGAGAAAGTTTCTTGTAAAAATTGGAAATTTTGATTTTCTGTATAGAGCAAATATTGAATTAAGCCTATGTTTTTACATGAAATATAAGATATCAAAATCACCTTTAAGAATTTCTGTAGCAAATAAAGGTAAGAAATCATTGAGCTTCTAAATATATATGAAATGATGACACAATATTTTGGGCCTGCAAAACTTTCTCGTTGCACCTTTAACCTCATGGTGCACCCCAAAATGAAACATTGGGCTGCACAATAAACCTCCCTTTCAGAGGCTAGGCAAAACTTGAAAATCCTGGTAGGACGTTCATATAGAAGTCCCAGGATGCATATGGAGGTATTACACTTGGATTCTGTCATGCGCTGTATGACGTTTGCAGTAGCGCTTGCCGGAATGAATGGCCATACCTCATTGCATTCAATGTGCATCTATCTGAAACGTCTACCAAAATCCCATTTTCCATTTGCCTACAGGAATCGTTGCCCTTTGGTAAGGTACTCAGGGATGGTGAATCAGCTCTAATCCTTGGAAGTACACAGCTTTCTACATTCATGAAGGTGAAGGTCGAATACAGACGGGTTTTTCTCCCTGACCAATCACTATTACTTAGCCCGTCAGAAGTATAAAAATTACAAGATATGTCATCACTTCTCAGCGTTTTTTAAAGTTTGAAACGGCACATTGAAAAAATATATGCCATACTAGATATTTTCAAATTGCTATTTTGCATGGTTTGTAAAGTTTTTATACATTAGCCCTCACCTGAAATTTATTAAGCCCAACTCCAGCGCGCTTATGGGCAATAAGAACAATCTTATAATTTCGCCAGCGACATTAATTCAGCAGACGACACGGAAAATGGCATGTAACACACGGAAAAACACATGCTAGAGTTGATTTCTCTCGGGCATGCACATGTTCACAGCAGCCAACAAGTCTGCGAGCTATTGTTATGACTGTCCCATTGTTCAATAGAGTTTTCAACAGACTGTAGTGACGTTGGGGGAAATTTGATATCCGGGTTTACTAATAAGGTTTAGAACAAAAAAAATATGTGCAACGGTTAGAAGTTTTTCTGCTTAATGGTTTCAGGTGGTATAAAAGGGGAAAACCATTTTAGACAAAAAAAAATTTCGACACGGTCTTCGATTTTCTTGGGAAATCCGAAGTAATAAATATCCGTGTTTTAAATGGCAGCAGTGCATGAGATGATGTTGGTGTAATCCAGTGCCACAGCGGACGTGCGGCGGCTGGTGCACCTTGTTTTGTCCGGTCTGTGACCTTTGTGGTTTTAATATTCAATGAGTATGATTTAAGATATTCATGTAATAGAACTTTGTTGCATTAACGTACAGCAAACTTAAAAGTTAGCTACAAATACCTGTTGTGTAACTTTAGCCTCTCTTAATGGCCTATATGTTTTGGGTTATGTTATTTTTATGTGTTAAACTATATCTGTAGTCTTCCAATGGCCTAGATTTTTTTTTTTTAATTTTATTGAAAGAAATTTAATATTTTCTGAAATGTCCCAGTGCTACTTTAAATTTGTGCAATCAGATTAAAGGTGCTGCTGTGATGGTTAGCACTAAATTTTCCAATGTACCAAAGTGATTCTGCTGCTATCAATACAACTTTCTTTTCATTGGCTCTCATGTTTACATAGGTAGTGTTAGAAGTTGTCATTTTGCATTCAATTGCCAACAATTGTTTTGCCCCCCTATCAAAGGAGGGAAAAAAAATCATTTCTTATTGCAAGATATGATATGACTTAGCACCCTCTTGTTGTGTGTAAATTTGTCTCAAACAACTCTTCTTGGGAAGGGCGGGTAAATGGCTCAGGTGTCATGCTATCCCCAAAACTTTTTCACCGAAAAACTTTGCAGAAAATGATCGATAATACGTTAACCACACATGTCTGTCAGTGACTGGAACCAAGAAATGTATTTGTTTGTGAATGTTGGCCTAAAACTATCCACAACCCAAAAAAGTACATGACTCAAATGTATAGCAAGATATGTTTGTAAGTGAAGAACAAAAGGAAATTTTTCTGCATTCAGGAGAAAGAATTTAGTCCATGTACAATCGAGTGTAATAATGAGACAGCGTATGTCTGTATGGAAAAGTGTGAATGTGATATGTATCAATTACAATAAATAGGAAAGTGTCTTTCTATACAGGTGTGATTTTACATTGTGAGAGAGGTGTGATATTCAACCAAGCCAGGCATGGAGAGTGGTATGCCAAAACACATTTTGAAGAAGTGCAGTTTGGTTTTTGATGGGGTAGACAGCTAGGGAAGCTTCTCATTGGAGTTATGGTAGGGATCTGTTAACAACACACTACAGAGGGGCTGTTCAGCAGTATCAAAATGGTAGCGCCTTGCTGGTACCGCACTCTAATCATTTTACTGTGTGGTTCAAGTGAAGAAAACCACAAAAATTATTCTAAAAAACTTCAAAATTAAATTAAGAACTCTAAGAACAAGCGGATGCAAGTTGATTCATGAAATATCATTATAGTGAACACCGGTTTTTATGGAACAACACTCGTAAAGTACAATGGCCATTTGAGTTTGTCAGTTGATGTCCACTTAACAAAATTGTACATGTACATTGCTGTCCATATAATACACTCCGGATTTTGAGGCCTTTGGCACAAAGTTTTTGTAAACTTAGCTCATACTTGGATTATATACTAATGACCCCTCATTACAAGGAAAGTAATTTTCTTTTCAGTGAAATGAAAAATTTTCAGATTAAATAATGAATGCATAAAATTAGTGAAAATTTTAGTTACAAATTCAACACTGGTGATGTTATGCTGTATCCGTCGAAAAAAGGGCAATGTAGCTACACTTTCATAATTTAATTAAATCTGGTAGAGTATGAGATGTTGTAAAACTTGCAACTCTGAGAAAAGATGTGCAGAAAGACTTGCTGGAATTTACGCAGCAGTTAATTGAATGTGAACCGGAACCCATTCTTATCAATGAGCCATGTGAAGCCTGTTTCAAAAATAATTTAAGAAGAAAAGTTGTATCTGTTGATTGTGATTAGGAAATTGACAAAACTCTCTATTAATCAACTCTAAAACTATCAAAAAATAAACCCAATGAAATTTATTGCCTAAGATAAAAACTGCAAATGTTTGTAATGTCAATGACTGGAGAAAAATGTATTTGATGCAACCGGCCGGCTTGAAACACCCAATCATTCACAATCTATCATATAATCTCCCAGAAAAAACATGGCCAGCAAATTAGATACGGTCGAGTTACATATGAATTCAGTGTAAAAGACAGCTGCGTGTGCTTATATACCCATACATTACAGCATTGCTACGTGCGTACAAAGTGTTCCACGCTGCCCACGATTTATTTGCGGTAACTTCGCAAGATGTTGCTAAATTATAGCAGAGATACCTTTTACAAGTATAGCGTTAACAGAAGGAATATACTTTCGATCAATTTTGGTTCTGTATTTCAAAAGAACTTTAAGCCTGGCTTAACTTTTAGTCCAGGACAAGTACTACTTGAAGGACCTCCGAATTTGTTTCTCTGTATTCTGTTAAAAGGAATAAAGTACAGGAATTGCCAAAAAGTGAGAACTCCTGAATGTGACCTGGCTGCCCACAAACCAGGTTAAAGTCGCAGAATTGATTTTCATTTGAGATACGTGCAGATGTGAAATTGTGAATATAAAAACAAGCTTCAAAGATGTTGTTTGTATAACAGTAAAATTGCATTCCTTTTGTCCATCAAACATCAATAAAGTCTTGAATGCTATTGATTTACAAAGTTTATTGATTATCTTTTCTCCTAAAGTACTCTGGCGACTTGGTCCTGGTTGTGTGGGAGCAGGTCACATATTCTTTTTAAAAAAAATGAAAGTGTACGTGCACATAGTAAAAGTGAGTTCTGGATAAGAGACTAAGAGTTAAGGTGCATACGAAGCGATTTTGAAGCACCCAAAAATATTGTGTCATAATAGTAATTTCAACTAGATTAGAATTAGACACTCAAAAAGATTTCTTCCATTCTTACCATGTATAGGCTACAGAAAGTCTGCAAAGAGGAGAAAAAAGGTGTGATTTTTGATTTGCCTATATTTCAATATTAAAACAGAGTGAATTCGCATTTGCTCCTATACCAGAATTAGGAAATTTTCACAATTTTTGGTACTAAACACAAATTTCTCGCGTACTCCTTTCAGATGGGGATTATTTTGATGGAAAGCTTAAAAAATACAACATCAAAACATAAAAAAAATTACTTTAAAGTTTTTTTTAGGCCAATTGATATGGAAATCTCTCGTTTTACCTTTAAGCCAGGACTCTAACTTCTTTTGTGAATACGGGCAAGCAATGGCGATTATAACAGTTATCATGCAGCTTCTGTGTGCTCGGCAATCTGAAACAAAAATGTGTTATCGTATCCTTGCGTGTGACACAGCTGCCCGAGGGTACTCAAGATGTTTCAGTTGGAACTTCAATGGAACAAATCACCAAAATGAACTACAACACAGTTTTAAAAATGCCAATGCTTTCCCTAGCTTTTCACACTCTGACGTCCTCCTCTTCCGTCTGCTCCACCTCCCAGATGCTCCGCTTTGTGGTGTTTTCTCTTTCTCCTACTCCTCTCCTGCCTTCCTCCTCTTTCTTCTTCTCTCCCCTTAATGTACCCCTTCCCTATCTTTTTACCCACTCTCTCGGTTTCTCCTCCCTCCACTGCCTTACCACCTCTCCGTTTGTCGAGTTCTTTATATTCAGCACCTTAACTGGGATCTCCTCGTCTGTTATACCCCCTCATTCGGTTAGTCTTTTTTCTTTTTTCGCCCTTAATCCTAGTCCTCTCGAGTCTCTATTTACCATACTATTCTTATTTGTCTTTTCGCTCACGTCCCCTGTTTCCTTCCCTGCTTTCTCTTTACTGTGTCTTATCCTCTCTTTTCTCCCTCTTTCCCTTGCCAACCCGATCTCTTGTCCCACCTTGTTCACATCGCTCTCCCCTTCCGGTGCCTTCCACTTTCTCCTTCTTTTCTCCGTTTCCTCCCCTTCGTTTTTTCTATTGTCTGTTTCTCAAAAATCTGACTCCCTTCTCAACCTTTTGGTCCGTCCCAGTCTCTCGCTGCCATCCAGTCAGTTTCTCCCCTTTCCCTGACCCCGTTCCTTTACCTACCGCCTCTACCTTCTTTCGTGTCCCCATCCTTGCTTCTTTTCACTCCCCCTTCTTCTCTCCTGCTGCTTCTCCCCTTTTCTCCACTTCCTCTTCCTCCTCCCCCGCCTGCCGTTCACGCATTCTCTTCTGTTACTCTCCTTTCTCACCTCCCCCACGCTTTTCGCACCATCCCTTCCCCATCCTCTCCCGTTCTCTTTTTACCGATCCTTCCCTTTTTCCCGCTCACCCCTTCCACCTTCACTTTTCTACCTTTCTTCTCGCGCTTTGTCTGTTCCCCTCCCCCCCCCCAATTCTTTCGTTTCGTTCCTTCCCTTTTCGCTTTTTTCATTTTTTCTTTTTCTAGCACCCCTTCCCTCTTTATTCGCTTTCTTTTCGCCCCTTCGTCTTCTTTAACCTTATTTCATCCCTACGATCTTTGTATTAAGCCTTTCCTCTCGCCCTTTCCTACCTCATCCAGCTCATCCAATTCTCACATGCTGATTGCCTTGCTTGTTGCTTCTGTTCTAATTCTTTACTCCTTTATCCCTTTTCTTTTTTCTCACTCCACATCCCCTTTGCTATGCTTTTTTTTCTTCTCCCTCAAATTTTTTCCTTCCCCTGCCTATCTTCCTCCAACCTCTCTATTCCTCACCAGTCCCCCCTCTATCGGATCTGTCCTTTTTATTTGCGCTGTCACTCTCCGCCTCCCGCTTCCCTCCTTTTTCCTCTTCTTCCCCGCTTACGTCCTACCTTTACCTTTGGTGTGTTTTTTCCTTTTGCGTCTTACCTCACTTAGTATTTTTCCATTCCCCTGATGTTAATTAGCAATTATTAAACAGCGCGAAAATATACGCAATTTCATTGGCTGATGAACGGGTTCAATTCCTGACATATGAACCAGGTAGATACCGATGCGGATTGACGTTATTTTGAGGTTAATTCGCTTGTGTCATACCGCGCTTTTAATAACATTCCTGCGCGCCTGCCAACCACTCCGGTTATTGGTCTGTTGTTGCGTTAAACTGGTTGTTCGATTGGTCACGTGGTGGTGGTACTGTAGTGGTAGTCCTTTCTTGTTGTATTGAAGCCAGTAAGGATCGCCCAAAATGGGGCTAAAAGATGACCTCCTTAAATGGATTAAAGATCCGGGCCTCGTTCTTCCATTGAAAAATTATGTATCGCCTTGGGTCAATTCGTCGTAAAAAGCTGAGCAGTACCGGTTCCCAAATCTACCTTTATTTTCTAAATTGTACAGTAAGAACTTTAATTCCCGTATTTTGTTAATGTAGGAGTCTTCAGGCACAACAAGCAATCCTAGTGGTGACATATCGTCGTTCTCTTTGTCATTATTCTGCCTACTGAGTATCCACAGTAATGAGGACATGGTGTTGTTGCAGTTAACACCAGGACCAAAGACACAAAGCATTCTACCGTGAGGTCGGTTAGAAACAAAATGAATGCTATCAAGGGATGGGCTTTGCGGGGAAGGGTATGTTGAGGGGGAATAACATTCTTTGGATTTCATAAAATGTACCCTCTGATGAATAAATTAAGCCTTATAAAGGGAACGATAAAATTGCATGTATCTTGGCTTGAAGGTAAGTGGGAGGAGTTTGCTGCTGAAGACTAAAGACCCCCAAAAAAGTAACGCAGCCTGTCTAAATACCCCCATAAGTTAATAAACCATGGGCTTGGCACAAAATATAAAAATTATATCAATAGGTCGTTTTCTCAGTATAAATTTCTTCGCTCCATTGCGATCAATATTGCAAACACAATGCCCATTATAAGAAAATATACTCCCTTTTTACAAAGTTGGCAATAAAAGGTATAGCCCATATTGATTGCCATTCAGTGAAAGAACGCATTCTTCCCGTGAAGTGTGGGTTAACTTAACATGCTTAATGCATGGCCTGAGGCCCATGGTTGTGTATTTGTAACCCTTGGAATAATTCTTCAAGTTGCAAACTTTGAAAAATGTGGGACACAGTCTTTCGTTAAAAAATGGGCATTGTGTTGGCGGATATTAATCACAATGGAGCAACAAGAATTTTTATTTTGTTTAGTAAAGGTTTTTTTCTTGTCAAAATTTGGCAGAACAAACAGACTATTGATATATTTTAGGTTCCTCTTGTGCATAGGACCAATGGTTTGTAACTAGGGGGTATTTAGACATGCTGCGTTACTTTTTTGGGGGTCTTTTAATATGCACCCCTTTATCAACCTCTGTGCAGCGGACATAGGGTCAAAATTTGGCGAGTGCACAAGTAAGTCATGCACAATGATTACATGATGACATTTTTACATGCAGATACAAAAATGGCATATTGGCCTCACAATGAATTCAGCATAAGGGATCACATCATAGGTCACGTCACAACCCGCGGTCACAAGATATAACCATGTCATCGACGTGGGGAGGAGGTCATCTGGATGGGGAAGATCATCAACAAAAGATTCCGGGACAAATACATACATTGGATAGTTACTTATATTTTGTTTGATCGCTTGTGCCACGAAAAATCACATTCTGAGTAGTTCCAATAGGTACCCATATCCTTCATATATGGTACCACCACTGCCATGAGATAAGTGGAGTCAATGAAAATTCCATTGGAGTTGGATGGGGCAAATATTTCACCTCATTTTCTCTGAAAATGATAAAGCTGCAATAATTTATCGCAATAGCCATATTCTTCTGGAAGGAGAAAAATGTGCAAGGTAATTTTAGCAGTAGAAGACATTTGTGGTTTAAATATTCATGAGAAATTTCTGTTTCTGTACATTCAGTTGCAATGGCAGTGTGGATGACTCTTTATAGAAGAGTCACTGTTGGACTAATTCTGCCTAGAGATGAGAATAGAGATATACCAGAAGTGCAGTTGCTGCATGGTATGTCTTCTAACTGGAGGGTAAACAATCTAAAAAATGTGAATAATAATATATTTTGGATGGAAGACTAAAATAAACTACAAAACTTGATTTCAATACCGTCCTGATAAAATATATTTCAAAATAATAAAATAATATGGTTGATCTGAAACACTTGGAACTGATTTTAGGTATTATTTTCAAGTCCACATTGTTTTATCCTAGTACAGTTGTTGTAACCAAGTACAAACAGTGGATTACCTGCTCAAGATGTTGACGCCGATTTTGTTGTTGCAGGTGCTCTCACGTGGCAGAATTCCTTCAGAAGCCACCACCTCTTAAATGGTGACAAAGGCCCCTGAATACTAGCAAGCAAATGTGAGGTGTTTTAGTGTAGTAGTGCATTTTTTAACCAGTTCTGTTATGATTCTTGTTGAGGAAAGAGACATCTTTAAAGACTTAAAAGGTACAAGAATCTGCATGTACCCAGAAGTTAGAAAAATATCGGCAAGACTTCCATCTTCCATGTAACATAAATTTAATTATTTAGCTGTTATTCAGTTTTTGATAACAAGGCCAAAATAAAATAAAATTTTGGATCATGTAAATATATACGAGGGGGGTACATATGGAAGTTCTTTCAAAATTATTCTTATGAAGAGGTGACCAATCTTATAACAAATTTCAAACCTCCTCATTTCCTAGTAGTAGTTAGTAGTCTTTAAATCCGGTTTTGTGCCCCGGACACCAATGAGTGGCAGGATCACCTTCATACCTACAGCCAAGTAATGTGTGTGAGATTTATTGGGCAAAGTAATTGCTCGGATGGACCTTCCTGACCTTCCAATGTGTGGACGCAATTGTTCCGG
>JAMKCH010006068.1:0-45864 GCA_023653785.1 Ophioderma brevispina
CTAATTTTAATAATGTTAATATAGGAATTCCTCAAGGTTCTATCTTGGGACCCCTCCTATTCATTATCTTTGTGAATTGTCTGCCAAGTGCCCTTAATTGCAAAACTGTCATGTATGCTGATGACACCTCATTAATGTGCACAGGCAAAACTGCTGCTGATTTGCAGAGTCAATTAGAATCATGTCTGCATCATGTAGCTAGGTGGTTCCATAACAACAAACTAACTCTTAATGTAGATAAAACTAAGTTAATGATATTTGGTACCAACCATATGCTTGAAAGACTGGACAGTATTAATGTAATGTATGATGGTCATATGATTGAGCAAGTCTCTGAATTTAAATATCTTGGTGTCAAAATTGATCCAAAATTGTCTTGGTGTAGTCATGTTGATTATCTCTGTAAAAATATTTCTAAAAGAATTGGTGTTTTAAAGCGTGTTAAATACTTCCTTCCATGCAGTACAGTTTTGTTATTATCAAATGCTCTTGCAATGCCTCACTTTGATTATGGAAGTACTGTTTGGAGCAATTTTTCTGTAGAACTTCATAACAAACTGCAAGTTCTTCATAATCAACTTGCCAGGACAATTTTATCAGCTGATATTAGGACACCTGTAAATGACATGATGTGTATGTTAAATTGGGTAAAACTTAATGAGAGATGGGAAAAACATCTTCTCGTTCTCGTGTTTAAATGTTTAAAAAACTTCAGCCCATCATACTTATCATCACAGTTCAAATTTGTCCATCATAATCACACTTATTCTACAAGAAATTCCACAACAAACAGTCTTATTGTTCCCAGATGTAAAACAAATTCAGGTCTGAGAACCTTCCATGTAAGAGCTGCCAACAGCTGGAATAATATCTCACCACAGATTCGTTCAGAACTGTCCAACATATAGGCCAATTTAAGGCACATCTTACAAATTCAATGTACACCAGTAGTTAATATTTCTTGCTTGTGTATGTGTATATTTTGCTTATTGTACATTAACTGATTTTGTATCTCATATATTAATTTCCTCACTGTTACTCATTTGCAATAATTTATATATCCTTGTACATGTCAATATTGTCTTTGTTATGAGGGCCTACTTGGAAAACAGTGCTTGACACTGAAGTAGTTGTACCCTCACTAAAGAAAGAATAAATGAATAAAAAATATAGAAAGGTTCCAATTTTTGGAGCGGTATTGTATTAATGTACATCCAATTTTAATGAAACAAGCTATACGTCTGATTATGCGAATACAACAAATTTTGTGAATATAATTAATATGTATGCCTACAAAATGAAAAAAAAATCACAAATATAATAACTATGTATGCAAGCATAAAATTAGACACTTCTTAAATAGGCCCAAACAATATCTAGTGAAGGATATATGGGAAATAAGGCCCAAAGACCAATATTTTCTACTTTATTTCCATTATTCCTAATTCTTATAGGACAACTTACTCTAAATCAGGGGCAGGGGGTGGGCTCAGGGGTCTGTCGGGTACCCATGCTCATAGTTCTGAAAAAAAAAAAAAAAAAAAAAAATTTTTTATAGACATTTGCAAGACTTTTATTCCGTAAACCCCAAAACTATAGAAAGGTTCAAATTTTTGGAGCGGTATTGTATTAATGTACATCCAATTTTAATGAAACAAGCTATACGTCTGATTATGCGAATACAACAAATTTTGTGAATATAATTAATATGTATGCCTACAAAATGAAAAAAAAAAATCACAAATATAATAACTATGTATGCAAGCATAAAATTAGACACTTCTTAAATAGGCCCAAACAATATCTAGTGAAGGATATATGGGAAATAAGGCCCAAAGACCAATATTTTCTACTTTATTTCCATTATTCCTAATTCTTATAGGACAACTTACTCTAAATCAGGGGCAGCGGGTGGGCTCAGGGGTCTGTCGGGTACCCATGCTCATAGTTCTGAAAGTGTTCTCAAATTATTATTATTATACGCGAATAAAATTATACCTTTAAAATTACCAATATACAAGAACAATAACACTTGTACCAACCAAAATCCAAGAATGCGAGTAAATTATACATAATATATCGATGCAGTTGGATACTAAATGTATTATTAATTATAAGTGTTCCAAATGAGATGAAAATGTATCGATTTAAATAATTAGTAAAGTTGAATTATCCATTAGAGTTGAGTTTGATTGTGTATAATAGTATCCGTTGGCAATCAATTTTGTTATCAAAGTAAACAGAATAATCGGGTGTGTTATGTCATTGGCTTGCTCTACCAAACCAAATTACTTGGTTGACAAGGTTAGAACTTCATCGCAAACTGCTCGTAAAACAGGAATCGGAGAAGAAAATTGCCCGCCTTGAAGTCTGATTTTCAACTTGACCAAACTTGCAAGGGACAGTCAGTGAAAAACAGCCATTAAACCAGATGTTTGGTTTAGAGAAATCGAATAATTTTTTTAAAACCCTTTGAAGTACCATAATAGAAAGGTTTCTCAGAAATAACCCTTTTCTCTACATTTCTAATAAGAGTTACCCAATGAATGCGCTCTTCAAAATTGTGATGGATTTATCCATTTTAATGTCTTATTCTTCTTCAGAGACTTTATAGTCATGAAAATTACTAGAACCTCTTTTAATTCTTAGAGTGTTTGGGTGTTTGTGAACAGAGGGGAGTGTTGTATTTCTTTGAAAGCCCTCTCCCGACTATTTCTATGCTTTGTCCAGTGGGGCCTTTAGAAGGCAAATGGGCCACGGAGGAGACATACTCCCTGCTTTGTAAAACCATATAACGCTATACATTAACTAAACTTTGATGTAAGAAATATTTCATATACTTTATGCTGAACATGTTACAATATTTTAATATTAGCCTCTTTATATTTATATGTTAAACCTAAGGCGATTAATTAATGCACCCAAAATGCCCCAAATCCAATGTTAAGTACAAAATCAACAAAGGGTCTTCTTAAAATTTGCAACCAAATATGCAATGATTACACTTTGTTGTACTAGATCTTTTATTTGTGATTAATATAAACTTCTGTATGTGTAACTGCAGCTTTTTCAGCACATAAATTACTAATAATCAGAAAAAGCACTTTCCGCCCAAAAACACCCAAATTATTTTAGAATTTTCCCAAAACATGTCTATATTGCACTTTACATGTTAAAAAGGTTATTATACTATGAAAACAAGATAAGGTTCATAAAAGAAACATGCTTTTTAGCCTTTAAAATACCAGAATCAGTAAAAAATAATATAAAACCAAAATCCGCCCAAAAAACACCCAAGAACACATTTTAAAAAATGACACCCATTATTTTTGAAATCCTCATAAAATTTTGATTCAGAAAAAACGTTGGTTGCAAGGATTGTATATGAAATTTCCACAAAAATACATTTCACCATGTACTAATTTTACAGCTGTATTCCGTAAAGAGTCTTTACTCTACCCCAACTCATGAATGAAGATCTTACACCAAGTATACGCCGTAACGAGAGAATATCTATGATGCGTGATGCAGGTTCATTTAGTTCTGCAATTTTTCTGAAGAACCTGGCGAGACGTTTACTGTAACTTGAAGATGGCCTGCTATTGATACACTTGTACATTGTTTTAACCATTGAAATTCCCAGTGCACTACACAACGAGCTGGCATTCCGGGCTGGTATGCCAGCTCATTGTGTAGTGTACAGGGTATTTCATTGGACTACAAGAATTCGCATGAGTATCAGTATCAGGGGCAAATGGCCTGCGAATTTTCAGGTTTTGTGTAACGCGGGTGATTACCTGAGCGGAAGACAGCTACCCCCTGGGCCCCAGCCAGTATATCCGTTGTGATCAACCGCTGGAACCCAACTAAAATGGATAGCATACTGCTTTCCAATCTTTGTCCTCACAACTTTAATCTACCTTTAACACACTTTACATACTTCCTCTCACGGGCCTCTTAGATACTGCCACACCACATGACAGTCAGCTCACCTGATATTCAAAATATTGGCCGAATGACACATAATACTTTGTGTGGGATGTTTGCTCTCTCTACTGGAATAACATCGTCACCTTGAAGATCAGCTGTTGCCTAAAAGTACACTTATTTCAGATATGGCCCTACCTTCACCATATTTCAAGACTTGGAGACTAAAGCTGACTGAAGCCAAGGACCACCGCTAATGCACACAATCTTAACGCTAAAGAGGCTCATCGCCAGCTTTAAATCAATCTCAGTGGAGCGCTTCTGCCATACAATCCTACACCAACCTACCGGCAGGCGACGGCCGTCTTACTTATCGGCAGAATCTCGAGTCAGTACGTGCAAAGGTATCCTCGAGGAATAACCTCCTGGAGTGCTAGCACATCCACCCTACGTACCACCGGCCTGGCTCTGGTCTACAACGCTGCAGAGTATGCCGCCCCAGCATGGTGCAATAGCACAAAGAAGCTGGTCACAGTACTCAACGAGCCCATGAGAACTATTACTGATTAACTACGTCCCACTCCATCTTAGTTTCCCATCAGTGCTTTCAGGCATTGTACAGTGCTTCAGAGAGAGCATCACACACATAAACTGGTGAACAAGGCTATGTTGGACAAGGAAGAATAGTTCAATGGTAGAACACCAGCGCTGTCACCTTTGGAGCCTACTTTTATCCGTTTTAAGATAAGCACTCCTTTTATACCCCTCTCTGTGAAGGTGACTTAGTAGGGAGAAATTCAGCTTATGTAGTATTTCTTTGTCTAGACTAGTGTATTATGAGGTCTCTCGACCCTGGGCCACATGGAAGAACAGAGGATTATTTGAATTATCCACTGAATGTGTAACCCAGGCTAAAGAAGAAATAAAACAAACAAACAAAAACTTTGTCGGCTTAAACCTGGTTCTTTTAGCTCAACCATCACACTTCCCTCAGAGCATATTCCTGGAGTTGCTTGTAGCGCTCCATCTGTCTTAATACCTTTGCGCTTCTGCTGAGCCAGATGACATAGCCCGCTCTGAGTGCAATTTTGGCTGCTGTATCAGTTATAGTCCTTCAGGAATGCCCACGGATGCAAGGCATTTGTTGACTGATGTGTTGCAGAAACCTATGCTTTCTACTTCTATTGGTAGTAGTACGTAGTACGTAGACCATCCACTGTTTTCACAGTCAGCACTAGATCTTGGTATTTGCACTTCTTTCTAGCACCTACTGCATAACATTGACAAAGACTCAACATCAGCTCGGCAGACAGAGACTGTGCTCTCGTCAACCTCTCTGTCGGCAGCTTTCCATTCAACATCTTATAGACATGGAACATTGCCTGACTAGATACTCCAAGACCAGAACAATTCACCATCACACCTATGACAGAACAGCAACCTTCCACGTGAGGAATGGGTCACCTTGAACAGGATTCGCATATCATACAGCGTTCGAAATAACGGTTGTCCATTCGCCCGGGACAACCAAATTGAGCGCCGGACAACCAAAAGTCATACTGCATAAAATCTAGAGCCAACAGTCACTTTTGACACGCCGCAATTCATAAAACCCGACACAGCCGTTAGATATTGGGACTCCTGGAATATTTTTTCCGTAAATTCCGGCAATAAATTAAAATCGCAGTTCCAAGAAACGCACCCACAAATATCGCTAAATAATAATAAGTCCAGATTGTTTGCGCTAATAAAACAGTTATACGGAAAGCCCCTTTTGCTTGACCAAACACGCATGGAAGTATATCGAATATCACAGTTTGCAAAGGCTGCATCCAGAAGCTGCATCCAAATCGTCATTGCATTCTCCGTATGGTGTTAACTGCGTTGTTTCAAAATACGGACAACCAAAAGTTTTGGCGGGCAACCAAAAATTGTAACCTGGTTGTCCGTGGGACAACCACACTTTTCCCCTTAATTCGGACGCTGTAGTGTCGGTCGTTTTAACAGCAATATGCACCGATGGGGGCTGCGACCATCTCCAGCCTGTCAATACGGCTCTCCATCACAGACCGCGGATCATATAAAAAAAAAAAAAAAAAAAATTTTTTCCGTAAATTCCGGCAATAAATTAAAATCGCAGTTCCAAGAAACGCACCCACAAATATCGCTAAATAATAATAAGTCCAGATTGTTTGCGCTAATAAAACAGTTATACGGAAAGCCCCTTTTGCTTGACCAAACACGCATGGAAGTATATCGAATATCACATTGCATTCTCCGTATGGTGTTAACTGCGTTGTTTCAAAATACGGACAACCAAAAGTTTTGGCGGGCAACCAAAAATTGTAACCTGGTTGTCCGTGGGACAACCACACTTTTCCCCTTAATTCGGACGCTGTAGTGTCGGTCGTTTTAACAGCAATATGCACCGATGGGGGCTGCGACCATCTCCAGCCTGTCAATACGGCTCTCCATCACAGACCGCGGATCATATTCTCAATGAGTGCCCTACGTCCGCCTTTCGTCCACCGGTTGATAAAGACTTCCCAAACCAATCAACAATGAGCTGGTTCCATACATTTAGCTGCTGCCCCATACGCAAGAAGAAGAAGCTGCCTTCGAGTATTGTATAGTACAGAACTTGACAACCCGGTCAGTAAGGTATGTAACACCACCTGTTTAGAATACCGGCAGTTGTCCAAAACGTTTTATCAGATTTTATGTAACGGTTAGCCAAGCGATCTTTTTAGAAGCAGTTTACAGAGACAAAATTTGAGTTCGATTTCCCATATATATGAGATACATCTGCACAAAAATAGTACAGAGTGTCATATAGTTGGAACACGCTATAGTAAGACTTTATGGAAACAGTTTGATAAAAGTCAAGCAACAACAACATAGATAATTCATTTTATATTTAATTAATCTAAATACGGTATTACAAAAACATTTACCATGATCAGTTGATACCAACAAATTCCTGTGTAAATTGAAGAAAATAAAAAATTAGATTTAGGTTTTTAGGAAATGACGTGCAAGTCTATAGCTATTGTTAAAGGTGGGTGACCCAATTAACAACCTCGTTCTCCCATTTTATCCCGACAAAATGTAGATTTTGGTATAAGAAGAAAGTTCACATTTTACTTATTACCAGAGTAAAATTTAAGACCCGTTACCATTTGATTTTATGAAAAAAATCCCAAATTCTGGTATTCCACATTAGCTCACACACGGTCCTGTGGGCAAATTTGGTACACATCTTTGCTTCTGCTATACAAACGGCCGAACTGATTTAACTCAAAATTGGTAAGCAGGTGTTTTGGTGATATGCTTACATGTGTGGGAGAAAACATTAGTCACACACCTTTGAAGTTCCTATATCATAAACTTGACAGGCTTCTAATATTCGAACAGATGTTTTAAGGTATTTCTCAAGCATCTTAACCCTCGTCTACCTGAGCCATTTTGTAACAAAACTCACGAAGGTGGTGTGGGTGCCACTCCCCTGTGATCTTCTTTACTGAACATCCGATTCCTATAAAGTGTTCACCAGAGGTTAGCTTAGAGTTTCTCCTTTCCATTTGTATCAAAATAAGTACCAACATTTTCATTATGACGTCACTATGACGCCAAATGTTGAGAGCATGTGTGGTCCAGTGGAAAAGCGCATGATTCGTGATCATTAGACCGTTAGATTCGCGATCATTGTCCCTGAGCAAGATACTTATGCAAGCGTCGATGGGAGTCTTGAACCTACCCTCCTCAAGCCTTCGCTCGTATTCACTTTTGGTCTTGAACATTTTTTTTATAATTAAACATTTAATAGATTCCTTACCTCGTATTTGTATAGAAGGTATCGGGAAAACACATAAGGCCGATATAGCATTTACATTTTTTTCAAGTCATAATGAAGTAGGTCACCTTAGTATTACCAAAAAAAAATAACTGTTTTTTTGCAACTTTTTGAGATAATGATATAGTACGATTGAGTTCATTAGCTTTAAAATGAGATATCGTTTGTTTTAGTCATGCATGTTTCTTTGATATCCCTACTTTGCCACCTTGTTATTTTCTCTTGACTTTGAAGGCCAAATTCTCAAGATGACCAAGTTGATGAACATTGTTACCAAGGTGACGAAGTAGGTTTCAATAATCCCAAATTTACATTTTTCAAAGATCTGCAACTAGTAAATACAGGAGTAAAAAAACAACCACAAAATTCTAACTACACTAAGTATATATAACACACTACTGTCACATTTGCTTTTGAATTTTGTATTCAGTTTTAAACATATACTTCTAATTCGGACCTAATATATCTAATTTTGAATTATAAAAATAAAAGGTAAAGACGTATTATAAGTTTAATATCACAGACAATATTATGGCTTCTCAGTTTATGATTTATCTGTGTACTATAATATAATGTCATGACATTTTGAACAAAACCCCTAACTGTGTAGTACATATCCTGGATACACCCTCCTCTTGAATGGAGTAACACAGATTTTGCTGAAATTTAAATCATAAAGAATATTAAAATTAATAAGAGTGTACACATTTGAAGAATAGTACCTACTTATTTATATGCTTATAACATTTTGTATATAATGACACTGATGTTTTTTTCAATATTCTATATATTGTATCCGACCATATTTCAAGAACTGGCCGTTGGTTCTATGTTGCGTTTAAATTGAGTTAAACGTATATCATATTTAAGCACATATCAAGTACATACAAAGTATCTTTCTTGTCAGGACATGAGAGAGAGAGAGTGAGAGAGAGAGAGAGAGAGAGAGAGAGAGAGAGGAGAGAGAGAGAGAGATCCTGATCATCTTTTCTAAGTTGATCGTCTAGATGGACAGATAAATAAACTTTGCACTGAATCTTTATTTGGCTGAATGCAGGAGGGACGTAAGTGCAGCTTGACCAGTTTAGGTTTTCTGGCAACAATATTTACACGTCCATAAAGACGAGGGTTGTGGGAAAATATACTTGTCTGATATACGTAACATATTAACACTATGAGTTGCAATATGCTCATCCACCAAGGACACAGTTCAGTGGGTTGTACTTGTACATGCATTGACATGAACTGACCTTGTGTGATCTGGGTATCAATCAATCAATCAATCAATCAATCAATCAACTTTATTTCAATATCATCACATAAAACTTACAAAGACAAAAAAACAATGATATGAGGAGATGATCGAGAGGCCAGTAAGGCCAGATGTGATCAGCTCCTAAACCTACAAACCAAACAAAAGACACACACACACAAAAAGACATGCCCCAACAAAACTCATTCATATTCACCTATAAGAAGAGATTTGAAATGATTTCTTAAACACGTGATATTTTTTACACGTCTTGCTATTATTGTCCAAAGAATTCCATAATTTTGGTCCAGAATTTCTCACAGCGCGATCGTTTACACTTTCTTATTATTATTAATACTATAGTTGTGGGCATTTCTTGTATGTTATTTATGTATTTGGGCATGTAGAGCCAGGATTTATTATATATTAGGAACCACTGGAGCTTGAAAGCTGAACTCTTTGCTGTCATCTTTGGGGAAAAAATTAGCCTCAGTTTTGGAATCAAAAAGGATTCCCGTTTTGGTCCTAAAGGTGGACATTTCCGACGCAGACTTTTGGTGTTAACCCTTGGATTGTAGTGCTGCAAAATATTAATCGTCGAAGGACAACCCCATCATCTTGAACTGCTGGACAAAATTATCTTCAGGACTGAGAAGATTCCATGAACATATATACCGTGGATTTTATAAGAACTGTCTTTTTGGAGTCTTCGCTGTGAGGACATACCATCTTTGAACTGCAACGCTTCTATAATAAGTCGCCACATAAGTGCACTGTATGACTCTAAATTCTTGACATTGAGTGTAATATTATAGAATTGTAATTGCTTTGGACATTCCAAATTCTTGAGCTAATCCATCTGATTGAAATCATTAAAACAGTGTTATCATAACATTTAAATCATTTGTGCACAAGGCTCATTTATTTGTGTTTGAAGGGTATTTCTGACCTTTGACGTCCACAAGACGTCGTAACAGAATACACCCTCTTTCCAAATTTGCCAATAACTAAATCCCCTTACATTCAGTGATCCATTTATTTTCGACCATTAAATATTTCTCACAACAGGCTTTTAACGAAATGTTTAATTCTGACGAGACGGCTAAAGATTAAGCCCCAAGATAACACACCATACACACACTAATGGCATTTGGTACGCTAGAAGCAGCGTGTATATTCACCGACATAACCATCTTCTCTGGCACATCATAATACAACATGATAGCTTAAATCAAGGCAAGCATTTCAAATACTTGAAACATGGGAAACATGTGAAGCACCAGACTTTACATTATTACATAAGATGATACAAGCCATGTCATGCTGACCACCAGCTACGAAAACCCCAAAAAAACCTTATTTATAAATAGAATGTGGGAAAAAGTGGAAACGTAGACCCGGCTTATGTGGAACAGCCTTTCCAGGCAAGGGACACGGCACTTAACTTTCTGACAAATTTTAACCTTGCTGAATCAAAGCAATAAAATAGACTCTTTTTGAATAAAAGAAACCCATGATACATTGCAAAATAAATTGAACGAGTGTACGCTGCAAGCTACTAGCGTGAAGTGACTACCCAATGCAGCATATCCAGTCCCGCACACACATTACGTAAGCTACTTATACGCTTAACAATACAACCTTATTCACGTTCACACCCCACCGCACACTCATTAACACACCAAACTTAAAATAGATTTATACTAATTCGGTACGGACCTCAACCGCTATAAATCTATATTTAAGTTTTAATTCCCATTTTATACACAAGCCCCAAGATAACACACCATACACACACTAATGGCATTTGGTACGCTAGAAGCAGCGTGAAAACCAAAGAACGGGTCTGATAAAGATTTGACAAGAAAAGAAACACTAAACATTTATAATCCCAGGGATTGGGAAACCAACAGTTTGCTTGGCAAACTATCGGCAATGTAGCCATCTTTTGCAGTTTCGGATTTCCAGCGCCCATGGCGCTTAAATACACGGTCTGCGAGACCAGAATTGGCTGCCACAGTGGCTCCACCGGCTCTTAACATGCTTAAGCTGTGGACACAATATTTAGATACATCGCCTACTATAGGCTGAAGAATCTGCAAAATCAATTCTCTTTCCCTGGAGTAAGACATTGGAGCATTAGCGGTTCTAACTTAAAACCATTTTTAGTTTTGGTTAAATTACGAAAAACATACGTAAATTTACCATACAAGTGAATGTTAACTAAATCCAGATACAATTCCAGCATTTTTACTGGACAAGTCAAAGAATTTGTCCGTGCGATGACAACAGAGTTTCCTTGTCGGAATTGATCAGTTTTACTCCTTGGGATCAGTATTTCCAAATATGAATCATTGAAATTCAGATGAGCTAGCTGAATGTTGGCCAATTCGTTGAAACGTAAAAATCCAGCGAAAGCAATTAAAATCATAGCCAATGTACGAATGTTTAATAAATTTGCAACTGACTTGTCAGCACCAAAGACAGCAACTATATGTTGAATTTGCTCCAAAGTAATAGGCTCCTACTTCGATATAGGTTTCGCTAACACACGTTTAAGCCTTTCTTGAGCATTTTTAACAATATCAGATTTAGTTGGATCCAAAGAGAATTCGCCATACGATGAGCCCACGAAATACTTGCTATGGCATTGTTGATTGGCGCTGTCGAATTCGCAGACTTTGAGATATGAGTTAAATACAATGAAATTATAAATGGTTCTGCAGGTAAAGGGATTTTATTGTGTTGAACACACCAAGATCTCCATCTTTCAAATGTACTTGAGTATTGCTTTACTGTCGAAGGGGCACGACTTCTCTTAATAATGTCAGGCAATTGTCTTGCAAGAGAGTTCAGATCCTGATCCTCCTTAACGGAATCAAAGTGGATTTTCCATGGATTACTATCAAATATGAGCTTCGTTAACTTTCTCTACTTTGTCTTGGCTCTTATTTAGCTTGGTACCCATCTGACTACACAGTGTTGGATCCAGATTGGGTTGGTGTGCTGCTGTATTGGTTGTTGTACTTGAGATGCGCTGTGCAATGCCTCCTCCAATGCCCGGCGCCGCCGCATGAATAGCAGGTATCTGTTGAAACTGGAAACGATCTATATCTGGTACCGGTGCCTGATTGACGAAAGGACTGGTTAGGAACAGAAGCCAAAGAAGAAACCTCAGGATACTTCTTGAATCGTTTCGCCGGTGGTTGATGACTGGATTTCTGTGAAGCTTTAAGTTTCCTAGCTGCCCTGGTCTCAGCCCGCACAAGCCGTCTGTCGTCGTCCGAATCATCTGCCATTTCGTTTGACACATACTCCTGTACAGTAGCCCAACCAGAAGGACTACTATCGGCTATACGAATATGTTTTTGTCTCTCAAGAATAGATTTCTTTATCTCCTCCACCTTGTCGGTAACTTCAACTGAATGACTGAGTTCGTTGAGCTGATCCAATTGATCCAAGACAGACTTGTTAAAGTTGTATTGTTTCTTATGTCCTTCTCTCTTCCATTTCAATTCTTGCTCGTTCGAAGCTGATTTGAGTTTCGCTTCAAACTTAGCTGATACTTCAGCAACTTTCTCTTCGACTATCTTTTCATTTCTGGCGGTGAATGCTGCAAGAATCTGTTCTATATCCTCCTTAGTTGCTGGATTAGACATGTCGAAATCAAATAGACTAGGAAAGTTGCAGTCAACTGACTAGTATCAGAGTACAATAAATTGAACGAGTGTACGCTGCAAGCTACTAGCGTGAAGGGACTACCCAATGTAGCATATCCAGTCCCGCACACACATTACGTAAGCTACTTATACGCTTAACAATACAACCTTATTCACGTTCACACCCCATTGCACACTCATTAACACACCAAACTTAAAATAGATTTATACTAATTCGGTATGGACCTCAACCGCTATAAATCTATATTTTTTATTACGAACGTATTACACTTGCATTGATAGTTAGATATCTTTAATGAGGTGTGCAACTGTTATGTCCCGGTAGGTGGTGGTCCTTCAAGCATACTCACATCCCAAGTGCACGCTTTAATACGAAAAGAGTTGTGATAACCTTTCTGGTTTAAGCGGTTTCTGTTCTGAATTTTCAAACACGGTTTAAGCGCTATGGACCGCCGGTGAGTTTTGAAGTAATCTCTCAGCGGTTTGAAATGGGAAAGTTTAATGGATGATGTTGTGTAAATGTCTCAGCAAAGCTCAGCCAATCAAGAGGTGTCTGAGAAATAGTGCATAACCATCACGAACCGGAAAGTACAACGGTGGGATTTATGACGATAGCTGGATATATAATAAAACCACATATTGTGGTAACCGTCGTTTTCCTTCCATACGCACTCTCCAACTGTCGCTATTCGCAATACGGTTATACCAGCGGTTATACCAGTCCCACTTTTGATTGCAGTCCCAGTCCCATCACAGTCCCAGTCACCATTGGATTAAATACAGGGATATTATGCTGAAAACAGCTCTCCTAAAGAGTTCGTCTGATCGATTGAAAGCAGAAGGGTTTAGTTATTCATTTAAAAACCTTAACGAACAGTGACAACGTGTACAATACAATATTTGTATTACGCGAGTTCTATTTTCCCTCATCCATCAAAAAAAATTTTTTTTTTTTTTTTTTTTTTCGCCTCGTGAAATAGAAAAGTCAAAATTTGACCTCATGATATATTTTTTTACTATCACACTCTTAGGCATTCAATATTTGTATAATATAATAAAACCACATATTGTGGTAACCGTCGTTTTCCTTCCATACGCACTCTCCAACTGTCGCTATTCGCAATACGGTTATACCAGCGGTTATACCAGTCCCACTTTTGATTGCAGTCCCAGTCCCATCACAGTCCCAGTCACCATTGGATTAAATACAGGGATATTATGCTGAAAACAGCTCTCCTAAAGAGTTCGTCTGATCGATTGAAAGCAGAAGGGTTTAGTTATTCATTTAAAAACCTTAACGAACAGTGACAACGTGTACAATACAATATTTGTATTACGCGAGTTCTATTTTCCCTCATCCATCAAAAAAAAAATATATTGCCTCTCCGAAGCAACCATCAATGACGCATCGTATTACGAATAGCGACAGTTTTATGTTACACATACAAACCTTCATTATCATCACCAATGGTTTTACTCGTCCGGCAAAAGTTGGCAAGAACTTTGACCTTCCAAAGGCTGATGTTGACCATCTGGGCATGGATGACATTCACCTCCATCTTCGTATGTATTTTGTTCACAAGGAACTGTCGAAACAATGTTTGGTTATAAATTTTAGAATGGGGGTAAAAATATTGGTTATAAATTTAAATTTTAATTAAAACGGTTAATGCATGAGTTTGTTTTCCATTTGTTAGTTTCTAATGTACACTTGTTTGCGAGTATTTGGTTTATCTTACAAATTTGTCTTGTTTTAAAAATTTACGTAAACTTACGGCAAAACAACTCATGCGGAACTCGAGTGCAAACCAGCACCGCATAGTGGGATAACCTCTCCCGATTTCATTGCATCCCATCAACACGTCTTGACTCTATTATCATGTCAGCAACAGTAGCGTTGAAATATCCTTCTTCGATTCCAATTGCTATATCATTCGTCTTTGTGGTTATGGCATCCCTATCATTGTTGATTTCATCTTCAGTTGCCTCGCCGTTTACATCTACCTCCAGCGTGAAGCATACAGTTATAAAAAACCGAGTCGATTCGCTTCGTCTTCGGCGGGAAAGTGGATCGGCCTCTTGACAGATTGTAACAATATCTTGAACTTTGCACATTCCAGAGCAAGGTTCTCCGATCGATGAGCTGAGAGTGTCTAAGAAGCTGTTGAATTCTTCTGACACTCGTCGTTTCTTTTCTTCTCCGGTGCAATTAGCATTACTAGTAAAGAAGGCATCGCTGCTCTGTATCATTCCAAATGGTAATCTGGTTTCTACAATGAAATGTATTTTATTTGTAGGCTGTCCCAAAAATGTTAACACTCGGGACACAGGCGTTTTGTAAAAATATAAAGTGCGCATGGGGCTTTGTTTGGTATGCTCTTAAAGCCAAATAAATATGCGGTGTTTTTTTTTTTGGCTGTTTGTTTCATTTCAATGCGATATGTAGAACAAAAGATATGCTTCGTCAGAAAGGAGAGTGCAAATTCGGATTGGTCCGATTTGCATTGGCTTGTAAGATTGCGGGAAACATGATTGTGTAACATGCATACTCAAAATTGAGTTATTGATTGAGTCATTGATTGGCTATTGAACCTACTGAAGATATTGACAATCCCTTTAAACTTTATTGTAAATAATGTGTGAATAAATTGTCTTTATGATCAGCAATACTTTGTGTTTGCAAAAATTAATCAGTCACTTCACTTTCATTAGCAGATTTGATTATGCGCATGATCAAATCGCTCAAAATTACAAAATGCTAAAACCAAACCAAATTAAACCAATCAGATTCTTCCCAAGAAAATATATGATTCTACATACAGAATAAACAAGAAAAACACGCAAATAAACAAAAACAAAAAAAGAGAGAAAGAGAAACCTCTGATGATAGGCCTACAAGGACTAATGAAACAAGAAGAATTGCAATTAAAGACCAATAACCGACCAGAAAGAAACAGACCAGAAAGGCAAGAACTGAAGCCATCATTTCTCTTTAGAAGAGTCGGTGCGGTAGATGGCAAAACACGTTGACAGGAGTCTCAAAGACTTTTTTAATAGAAAAGCACAGCAAGACCTATTTGTTTTTCTCTTAATATGTTAAGAAGAAGCGCTATAAACTCAAGTGTATTAATGTTGTATCGTGCATTTCAAGTGCTTTAAGGCAAAAATCGGACCAAGTTGATTTGGTCCTCTCATAATTGATGAAGCATATCTTTTGTTCTACGTATCGGATCGGAATGAAATAAATGGCAAACTAAAGCTTATTTCATTGGCTTGAAAGTGATATCAAACACAAAATCCATGCGTATTTTTCTTTTTATCAAAATGTCTTTGTCCCGAGTGTAATTTTTTTGGGGACAGCCTGTATATCAATAAATCGTTAGTTTTAAACATTTCATTTATCAAATATTAACGACATTTATTTTAAGACAAAGGTAACAAAACTGACACTTTAAGGCTTTATCTACATTTACAAGACACTGAATTCTGGCCCCACTTTTCTGGTTGTCCGACTACCTATATTCAATCAAGGTAAGGCTCAAATCTTTACTCGGCCCAGCCTGCCGTTTCTTTGAGTAATAAACGTATTGGTGACAGAGTCAGTCAGTGTCTGCAATCCTAGAATCTATAAAAATCTGTTCTTTCCTATAAGATCATATATTGCTGCCCGAAGCAGTGTAACTCGACAAACCTTTTCTTTTTTAATCCTTATAGTAAGACAAATACATTGCTGTATATTTAAACACAATTTGACTTGATTTCAAATTTACCCCTGTACGACTTTTCTCACTTATTTTACAATGTTCCCCACGTTTTCCAGAGGTTGGATCCAAAAATTCCGATCCTTCAAAAAAAAGACAAAGATCTTCAAACCTTCTCCCCCAAACCTGGAGAATAGGTTTGTCATTTTATTAAGTTGCTTACCTCTGCACGTTATTATAGGAGGCTCTGTCGGTAACCACCCATTGTCGCCACATGTATAGTGTGTCGTCGGCTGTGAACGTGGTGGGGTATATCCTGAGTCACATATTAGAGTGCAACTGTTGTCCACACAAGACCATGTTCCATGTATTGGTGTTGGTGGTGGATTACAAATTGGACTATCTGTGTTATGCAGTTTGATGAATCACAAATCAAGATCTGGTTTGTGTTTAATTACAATTATACTATATCGAGGGATCAGTGACACAAAGACGTAAGTCTTTTTTTTGAAAATATGAGATGTTGTTACTAAAATAAGACCCATATTTTTCTGATACCAAATAGTGACAAATAAATGACCTGACAAAAATCTTAATAAATTAATGGCCAGTTGAACCATGGGTTAACTTCCAAAGGCACAATTAAAACAAGTAGACAACTATTTTAAAATCGGTTTTCTCCAAATGACCAAAATGAGTTAACGTTTTGTGTCATGACCACTCGATATTCTATCACCAGTTTAGACTTGGGCGTAGAATTACCATTCTTAAACTGTCTTAAAGTGTTTTGCCTGACGGGCTGTTTTAACGGGAATAAGCCCCCCCCAATACTATATATGTGCATATTGTGTGCCGAAACAACCGGTGCCGAAATACCCGACTGCCGAAGGTTCCCTCTTCTTAGAAACTGCGAAGTTACCCGCGGCACTTTGGCAGGCGGACAAGGGGAAGTGGAAAATAACGTGCTGTGCATGTGTAGAGCACATGTTTACCCATTTTTCTTGATTTGAGGGACAATCTACAATGAAACTCATACAAAATCAGACTTTGGCATTTAGGGAACAATCCGTATGTAATAGTAGACGTAGATACGATCTTGTACCGCCAAAAGCACCCACATAGACCCCATGAAGAAGAATTCCCACGTTCGTTAGCAAGGTAGCCGAATTCGAAAACAATGTATTATATATAGATATGGCTCCCATTGCAAAGGTCCCCTTTATTGATACGGCTGGTTGCAACACGGGTTAGGTTTAGAGTGGGGGTTATAGGGCCTATAGGACCTGGGTTTAAGATTAGGGTTAAGAAGTAGGTTAGGGTTTGGTTATTAGAGTCCCGTGCGTGAGTACAAATATGGCATCACTACCCCGGTTTTTCGTACTTGAAAGAAGGGTATAGATTTTATTTTTTTATGATGGAGGGGGGGCGGGTCATGTAACTGTGGTGTGTGGGATGGGTTGTGTGGGTCTATGACAATAGGGCCTATGTAAACTGTACATTGGGGTTTTTTCATGCCAATTTTCCAAACACATCGTTCAATTACTGCGACCCCTCCCTTGTAAATAATGAACGGGCCCTAAAATTATTACTTTAAAGCTAAATCTTGGCTGTCGTACGAGCTGCGTCAACTGAACACCTATTTCGTGTCATTTCTGTGTTCCGTACAGCCAATAGACATAAGAACTTAGTTACATCCAAAAACAAACCGCACGCTGTAATAAGGATCCCTCTGCGCAGAATTAATGGGAACAACCCATGTTTACGGCAAGTAACATCATAGGATTTTATGCTGATAAGCAGATAGGTGCTTGGTTACTGAATAATAAATTTAGCATGACCCCCCTCCCCATCAGAAAAAAAAGAAAATCACATAACCCTATTTGTCAAGTAGAAATCAGGTATAATCCCAATTATTTTGTAATCACCGGCCCCAATAACCAAACCCTAACTAATGTACTAACCCAAGTCTTAACCCTAGAGTCGTATAGGCCTATAGTAGAACCAACCCCTAATATTCCTAGCCAGTGTTGCACCCGGCCTAATAGCCCTCTCAATAAAGGGGACCTTTAACAATGGGAGCCCATAGCCTATGGATTATCAATGCTATAAAACGTTATACATTCTTTCGAATTCGGCTACCAGCCTTGCTTATGGGGTCCATGTGGGTGCTTTTGGCGCTACAAGATCGTATTTACGTCTACTATACATACATGCTTGTTCTAAATGCAAAAGCCTGATTTTCATTGTAGAATGTCCATAAAATCACGAAAAATGCGTAACCCCCCAACGTTGCTCCTACCATCAAAGCACGGTATTTTCCACTCCCTTCTCGCTCTGCCGAATGCCCCGGTACTTCGGCACTGCCGAAAGTAGGTAAATTCGCCACCGGGTATTTCGGCAGCGGGTAATTTCGGCACAACAGCTCTCAGTAATGACCAAATCGAGTGAATTTATCTTTAACATATTTAAAATAATTAGCATGCTGTAGAACCAATCAATTGTTTCACGATTTGACAGGCACTGCTAATATTATTGTCAGGTTGGTCGCTGTGCAGGTAATTGTGTGTACACCAGGCTGTAATCGTCCCCAGGTTGACTGGTACATATGGGGACAATGGCTTCACGGGTGACAGGATTTGAAAACTGGGGAATTTGCCATGCTGCACTACTTCACCTGGGGAATCGAACTGCAAGGCCTGCGGGCAGTTTTTCGGTTTTGGGGGCAAATTATCTGTTTTCAAAGAAAAGAAGCTTCTTTCCTGGCCTGATATTATTAATTATGGACATTTCTCTCTACGTAATTTAATTAGAACCCGTTTTAATAATTAATCATATTATACAAAAACCCGATATTATTGTGGTAAAGGGGAATTATCCGATCTAATTTGGATTTTTTTTACCCTCTTATTAATGACCTTGATCCAAAACCCCATTTGTAAGTTTCACGCCGATATTTTAATCCGTTTTTGATATTAAAGCTAAAACCTGATTTTGTGAGGCCCTGAGTACTGTGAAAAATAATTATATTTCCGCCAAAATCTTTCAGTCATAATATCCAACCAAACACCTTATCTAAAATTTCATAAGTAAATGATAAAACTCGTAGCTTTTGACATTTATGGTAAATCTGATATCGTGGAACGAGGCTGTTAGCGATCGGTCGTGGAACTTTTAAATCTTTATAACTAACTTTGTATGATGACTGGAAGCTACATTGTTACACGTCATTTCCGCATTGTCTAACAACAAACATTTCCGATAAGGGTGACCAAGTGCTCCTCGTTGAAGTAATGTGGTGAGGTAATTTTTACAGTGTTTGTCTCCAACCAGGTGGTTTGTTGGAATTGTGTTAGCCTGTGGAATTGTCAAAATGTACTTCATGCTTGCAACGTATCCGGGGAAAGTTCCCCATAGACTGCTTTCATTTGGGCATTGATAAATAGACGGTGGCAGAATATCTATGTGCAGAATATAGTACATACATAAAGTCGAAAATTGCAGTCGAAGGTCGGGGTAACAAACGTAGACCCCTCCCCTTAACAAAACTGATTTAAAGTAGATGCATGCAAGAGCTTTCAACCCGGTACCCTGTAAATATCGGAAACAACATCTTGTCATATAGGCTTACAAAGGTCAATACTTCATGTTATAGCGCCCCTTACTGCTAAAATCTCATAACATTTGAACAGGATGCAGCTAGTACAGAATACATGATTTAAATCATAGTCAAAACTGTGTCGCTGTTGTTTTCTGGACTTCGGTTTTTTCATACTAAATGAGACTGAGTGGTGCTGAACCTTTTTAACACAAGCTCATTTATAATGATGTCACCTGAATCGCCCCAAACTTGTGAAAAGTCTGTGTTTATACCGTGGTAAGTCTGATTTACCGTTGTGAATCTTAAACAATGTAAGATATTAAAGCAACTCGCCTTCACAGTGTGGTTGTAACTGAGTGATATTTACATTCCAAGAGCCATCGCTTTGGCATATTAACGAGGAATCAACACCGGGGGCTTTCATATCCTTGGTTAAACAATTGAAAGTGCAGACACTACACATTATTCTGTCAGTACAGTTACACAACACGTACGTCAGACATCAACAGATCACGCAATGGATTACATTGCATAGCTGACAATAAGAACATTTGTATATTTATCTAGTGCATTAAGGGTTTGGTGATAAAACGTAATAAAACATTAGGGCGGGTGTAAAGAAACTTGAGTGTCCCCCCATGAGAGAGTGTCTAGCTACCAAGGCAGCATGTACGGAATAAACTGTGACCTTAAGACGGTGCCATTTGGGTACAGTGTCTGAACACAAATGATGGCATTTTCCAGCCAAAGAGTTTCTATATAGATAGAGAGGCAAACGGTTACGTAATCTTAGAAATCACTGTCTCGCATGTTTTGTCGCCGACCACAAAGAAAATCTAGAGTACCAACAATATTAAGCAATGGCGTTCCTTCCGCGCTTGCACATACTGTGGTGCCGCTTTGCATATACACACTAATCGGTAGTGATACAATTATGTATGTGTTGAGGTGGCCAGGTGTAAAAATAGTGTACTCTGGATCATTGTGCTCAGATACTCTTTTTCTCTAATGCAATGTCGCGCTTAGGTGAAACGATGTATTGCCACGGTGAGGCGGTTTATTTAAATCAGCACTGTGTCACAAACGACTTCTTCCAAACATTGTTGATCATACTAAAAGCGCGCTACTGCTTAATTAATTAACCGTGGTTGGGTCATTTGTATAGCTTTATTTATACCAAAGCACAGACGGTCAAACATATTCGCCCTGTGCCAAAATCTCAAATTACATTTCATTCTATAATAATTTCCTAGACACGTATACATTTTGTGTTGCAATAGATCGAATTCCATATTAGCGAAAATTTCAGTTCAGTGGTTTAGTACTGACAAAATCGTCTTTATGCTTCCTGTTGAGCATTGGGAATATGCACAAGAAAAATTACACTTCACAACATATTTCCATATCCATGACCATTGTCGCATACACTTTGCTAGTTCCGATATTGCGTGTTGTTCATCCACTTCACATGGGCTATCGGAACCTCGTGGCTCACAGCTGCATGGGCTATTTCCGGGTTTCCACTGAATGTACATGCTGACCCCTAGTCAGTACTTGGGTTGGATAGATCACACCACCTATATTATTCATGGTGTGACGTCGTAATTAACACGTCATGCCTCGATTTGTTTGGGTGTTTCAGAATTCTTTTCTTTTACGTGTGTATCGCAATGGAGTAGCGGTTCCCGGCGCAAACCTAGACTCGCTTTTAAATAATGTTGATTGTCTCGGTAAAAGTGTTCCTTCGTGATGTGTCATTTCATTCGTTGTGTGGCCTGGTAGAACAAAATTTAACACCCAATAGCACCCAACATCCAACAAAACGGAGTATTTTGGCGATGTTTGTATCGTTTGACATTAATGTGTGTAATACAAGCACCCAAACTGATAATTATTCCGTGCAAGATTCAAAATGTCAGCGCCCAGCACGTACGACTGGTTTTGAACGCGTTTCACCCCCTTGCAATACAGCACTCCAATGGAGAACACAATAGACAGAAAGTGGTGGGAATTCAGTCCCACGGACACTGTAGTATAGGACACCGGAAATACGTAATGCCAGCTCAAACGCAGTAAGAGCAGCTCTCATATAGACTATGATAGTCCCACGCGAATTCAGCTATAAAAAACCAAATAAGCTGAAAAAATCGCAACATCATGAGTAAGGAAAAATGTTGCTTTTATGCCCAAGTCGCAGAGGCGGCACGAGGGCATGCAATGTTGGTTGGTGCCGATTGGTGGCTGAATGTTGGCGGTATTTTATTTTCTTTCCATCAAACCAACAGAATGTTTTCAAGATGAATTTGTTACGTATTACACTGCTAATAATAAAGAGTAGCCCGCGTGCAACAACACTCGTTGGTGCTTTCTATGATTCTACAGGAACAGAATTTCTTTCGTTTTGTCTAATATAAGAAAATGTGTATGTTCTACATGTGATTAGTTTATTGATGATTTTTGAAAACAATTTTGAATGGTTACATTTAGAATCGTAAATGAAAGTGAAATCACGGAATGGTCTTGCACTCTGTCCACGAAAATATTGATAAGAAATGTTGAGAAAATAATGATGAATGACGTGCACGACAACGTGAAGATTAAAATAATATTATAATACATAATGATATTTTTTTTTTTTTTTAATTTTTAATTAAAAAGACAATGATAAACATAAAACAACTGAGCTGCTTTAGAAGATACAATCTAATATAATGACTTTAATAATAATGACAATAGGTAATAATGAACGTTTATAGCGTGCCTTTACAAAGGATGGAGAACGCAGATATCAACAAACGAAAAGCAAACATTATTATACAGCAAAACAAACAATATTACACGTAAACAAATGATCTTAAGGTATTGACAGAGCGAATTAAATTGGCAGCATTCAGGATTTTCATGACAATAGATCCACAGGACTGTACGGAAATTTCAGCACACCATCAAGTGAATTTTTTTTAGTTTCCTCGGATGGCGCAGAGCATTTGTTAACAATGCAAATTACCACCAAAAGAAAATATACAAAGCACATTTGCATGTCATTTTACTACAGGACCAGGGGCAATACTAGAATATCAAGGTATCATTATCGTGTATTTTTTAGTTGAATGTTTTGGCACAAAGGATTAAAAGGAAATGTGGCACGTGTGCGTGCAGTTGGATCCAGCGCTCGCCTAAAAGCAAAGGTGTGGGTTTGAGTCCCGCGTCGCAAGGTGTTGTGCACTTGAACAAAGGCTCTTTACTCGCTTGCCTCTCTCCACAAAATAGTGTATAAATGGTTACCGGCATAGTTGGTAATGCAAAACAGACTCGCTGTGCGGGAGGAGTGGCGCCCCCCCCCCAACCCTGGAGCCTGCCCAAAAGAGAGAGAGAGAGAGAGGGGGGAGGTGGTTATTTATTCATGTAACAGATTGTCACCTAATCACCATAATAACAGAAGGCATATGATGGTATTGGCATGAATTAAAATATTGACTCACCCTCACAACGCAGTCAAAAGGTGGACATCAAACATTCCACGTGCCATTCTGTTTGACATAACAACGGTGAATCTATGCCTTTGATTACAGTCACATGGCGTGTACAATAGAACGTACAGACACTTCCGATATTAGTCAGTTAGACAGCTGACAAGTTGCACCAGACGTCATAATGATCAATGTCGGGATTGCAGCTTGCGGATGCAAACAATAGGATTTAAGCTTTAAGTTTGTTTTTTTTAAACTCATGCTTGCGGAGCTTTTTGACAAAGAAAAGCAAAAAAGTAAAGAAAACCAAACAAAGAAACCAACAAATCGAATGATTGTTGAAAGCTTTTCGTCGCTGGGAAGGAGAAGGAAGAAACCTCATATGTGCATTTGATCTCTAAATTCAAAACATCAGATATGTAGCAAAAAAGGCCAACGAAAAAACCTCATATGTAGCAAATTCATGTTGAAATTTACATGAGACACAAAAAATGAACGAGGGGTTAAAACAGTTCATTTTAGTACCTACAAAGAGAAGTCTTTTGTAGTTTTGATGATGCAGATCGAGGCGAAATCTTTTTGACACGTACTACAGTTTGATTCGCCATGATATCTGCCTCAAATTTAGGTGACCAAAAATTACACATGATGTTATAGTATTGGGCACACCTTTTACCTGAGTTTTTGCATTTGATCTTTGAAATTACACCTGAGCTTTTCTTGCCCAGATATAATTTGCAGTTCAAGTTATATTCAAGTTTGTAGTAAATATAATGCGCTTTAAGACATATACAAATGATACTTTCTGAATGGGAGGTTATGACTACTTAAAAACATTCTGTTAACTCACGTGTTCTCTGGCATATGGGGTTTTCAATCCATGTCCAATATGTATGATCTAAATCGGCATCGTATTCACATAGGGCTTTACTATTCCCTCGTAATTCATAGTCTTCATCGCACATAATCCTGCATTCGCCCCCATAGTGATTATCACATGGGTATTGCGTGTCAACGTTTCCGTGAGATGGTAACTCAGGGACAGAGGGCTGACAGCGACGAACTGATGGAAGAATAAAGAATAAAATACTACATAATATTAACAACGTAGTAATGGTTTGTAGAAAATCGATACAACAATACCTTAACAACTAAAAAATTACAGGACAAGGAAATATACCATACCATATAATCCGTAACTAATATAACAATTATAAAATTCGTACACCACACGGGAAGAAAATAGAAATTAAAGGAGAATATGATTCGGGCCTGATATAACAATCCAGCTAGTAAAGACAAAAAGTGTTGCGATCTCCCTGTGACGTCTACAGCAAAAGATATCTGAAACTATTTAATCTCAATATGACAAGTATTGTTTGGAACTTCTATGTCTATAAGCTACTAAGAAGTGGAAATTGCGTGTTTATCTGTATTGTTACAATTTTGAAAATTGTTAATGCACTTTCAATGATTTTCGGATTAAAAAAGATTCTCGCGTTTCCCCATCCAATGTTGAATGAGGTGTTGTAGTCATCAACAGTCTTCCCTTGGTCCAAGTTTCCCCACACATTGATAGATGGGTATTGGGGAAGGAAAGTTGACTGGGAAGGTGTTGTTTCAATTGAAGATACCAGAGCTTGTAGGTTGTGAACTCTAGCCCGGGTGAGAAAATCAAAATTCTCCAAGATCGTAGGTGTTTTACAATGAAATGAATAATCTTTTCTGCCATCGAGGATGACTTTGGTTGGAATTTCTTGGAAACTTATTTGCCTTATCCCATAAGGTACCTCTCTGTGAATTTCTGACAAAATCGAACATGAAGATCATCAATTTTTGGTGTTTTGTCCAAAATATACAAAAACTCCCATTGACTTCATGTACAAAACTTTGAGGCCCTAAACCTTTTCAGATCTGATTTAAACTTGACAGAGAATGTTTTCTAGTCTAATGGAACATTTTAAGATTAGGTAGAAAAAAAATGCTCAGCATGAAGGACGTTATATATACATTGCAAATATCTTTGACTACATAGTGGAAAACTTTTTCTTACCTCTCACGGTGATGTTTGCGTTGCATATCGCCTCATTACCTGCCTTGTCTATGGCTGAACAATTAAAGTTATGGACGCCCTCAGATTTGGGTCCTTCCTCGATATCGCATCTTACAGTTGGTTCGTCTCCTGAATTGTCAACCGCAACGGGAGTATCTACGTATGCCGTTAGCGTGTTTCGTAAGGTGTACACAGAGCGACCTTCAGGACATTCAATGAATCGAGGATTTTCAACATCTGATGATGATGAGTAAATGATAATGAAATTATTAATAATGAAATTATAATTAATTATAATAATGATAATAATGGTGAATCTGTAACATGGCGGTTTATAATGCGCAACGCGCAAGGTTTGAGCGGTTAAGTCGTAAGTTCAACTTGTGAATGATAATAAACTTTACTTGAACAAGATGGCTATATGGAGTATGTGATTAGTTGTCATAAATAGATCCAATTTAGAAATCTTTGATTGGTGTAAATACCTGCACATGCAAAGTTGTTATTGTCCCAAGTACCATCGGAAAGACAGGTGGATACATCTGGTCCCATACCATGATAACCAGGTGGACAGTGCCATTGACAGGACGAACCAAAAATGTCAGTGCTTGGTGCCTTATTACAACCCGTGTGGAAGGCCGGGAACTGCTCAATCAAAGATGGACAGGCAACAACTATATAAATGGCAAAGATGTATTTAAAGTGAATGGTTATGTAAGGTCTAAGCTTAAATTTTTCCGGCAGAGGAAGTCTAGTAAAGAAAAATGTTCCAACATACTGAAACAAACCAAAACTACAATCACTTTGACTTTTTGTCAAATAAAATATTGTACATTAACTTTAAATTAATCCTTCTCTTTGTTAGATCCCTTGAAAGCGTCCTTAAGTAAGCAGGCAAACAATTGCAAACCAAAACTAAACAAAGGAAAGAACAAAAAAGAGGGAGAGGATATCATACCTTCACATCGAAGCAGTTGGCCACTCCATATCGCGTCATCACATGTTGCATTTATTTGTATTTGGCAAACCCGTACAACATCGCCAACTGCTCGATAGCCTGCATCGCAAGCCATCTCGCAAAGCGGTCCCTGGCTTGTAGAGCATTGTGACGAACCGGACACGACGTACCCATTAGCAGGAGGAAGGAGGTTTGGGCATTGATGTGCTGGATTGGAATATACAAAATGGGCAGATGTATGAATTAAATTTTTAAGACATTGTTTCAGATTTACTTGTATTTTGAAAACCGCCGATGCAAACAGTAACCAATGTCGTATCACAACTATTAGTATGTTTTAAATGAGACTTGGAAAATGGAATAAAATGAAACAAACAAAAACAAAAATCTATTACTCCTAACCCTCATTGTATTTTTTCACTTTTTGCCGTCAAGATTGTAGATTGCAAATAGTTTTCAGCTCTCCTAAAAATAAGATGTACTATTGTAATGTAAAAGCCGAGAAGCAAGAAGGACTCATTTTAGCTTTGTGGACTTACGTAGGCACAACGGGTTTTCATCACTCCACACTCCTACGTGGCTTTCGCTACTTTTCAAGCACGTTACAACGTTATTGTCTTCGTGGCAATATCCATTGTCACATATGAAAACGCAAGAAGATCCAAGAATATGGTCTTCTGAGTCACAGGTTATCTGTCCATTTTCAATTGGTTCAGGGTTGGGACATCGTTGGACTACAAAGAAAGAAATAATTGATATGAGATATGAAATACCAAGAAGATTAGAAAACGAAAACTGGTATTTTAAAAGCTTCTCTTTCACATTCTGAGCAAAAGTTTATTTGATAAAAAATAATTTGCACCGAGAGTAGAGCATCTCGTGATGGGCTTTTTAATGCTTCGTAACCAAAACGAAATTATGGTCAATAAACTTGGTTTTGTACTTTCGCGTGATATAATTATATTTCCTCTGCCACAGTTTTAAAATTGAAAGAAACATGGCCAACGTTGTCCGGTTTCCATAGACTACAGCGCATATGTGTTAGGGGTGTTCAACCTAAAAGCAATATAAATATATATATGACACAAAGATGCTTTTAGCGATTATGATTATTTGTATATAACCAAATTCCATTCCATCACATAAGGACTTAGTCCAGCCGACTGTGAAGTAGTTCATCGTCATTGAGTATTTTACCTATAACGAGAAGCTGCATAGACCACGAGGCCTTATTTCCGCTGTTATCTTCTGCCTCGTACACCAAAGTATGAGATCCCTCTGTAAATTCATCAGGCCTTTCACCATCTTCTAGTGGTTGGGAATCAATACTGATCAAAGATGCTACCATCCGTCCCGAAGCGGTATCAAATGCCTGAGGGAGAGATTGTGGAGGAGTGAGAGAGAGAAAGGGAGGAAGCGAGAGAGAGAGAGAGAGAGAGAGAGAGAGAGGGGAAGAGCAAAAAAGCCAAAATTATCACCTTAATTCATTAAACATGGTGAAACTAGTTTTAAACATCTCTAAAATCTGTCATAAAATTATAAATTCTTAGGCAATCTATATCTTACTATAATAGGTTCCCAACTGTAGTCGACAAAAATACGGGTGTCTCCAGGTTCAGCAGTGACCGTCTCAACTAGATTGTCCGGCTTTTCAAAAATTGGTGGTTCCATATCTACAATAACATGATAGAAGAAGGAGAGCATAGAATATCAAAATTTCCATCAAGTTGTATTGAGGCTTTTATAAATAATAACAACAACTAGATGATCAAGATGATATATGAATAAACATATATTTCGTCGCTGGGTGGGAAACACCTCATACGCATTTGACCTCTAAAATCAAAACTTCATAGTGTTATATTATTTTCCATTTTATTTTATTTCTCTATTTTACTAAAGATTTCTCACAGGAAAAAGTACTTTGTTTATTATGGAAGGGAAATATGGATTTCTCCTAGTGCTATATTGAGATCATGCAGGTGTTGTTTATGCTTTAGAGATTGAGCTTAAAGGGGCATTTCGTGATCCACAGCCTCGTCCCCCGACTTACCTAAAAATGTTGAGATTTTTGTATCATCTGAACCGTTAGCCTTAGTAATTCATGTGTGCCCAATCTTACGTGCAAATTCAATCGCATCGGTAAGAAATTCGCAGTTTTGTATTTTCTGTCCGTAAACGGACAGAAATTACAGCACAGTAGCCTATGGGACTGTGGGAAACGAGCAATTGCTCATAACACAACATTGCAAGATCGGGATCCGCTCAAATTGTGTGAATAAGCTTTTCTCAAGGATATCTAGTGATCAATGAATAAAACAGAAGGTGCTGAAATCACGAAATGCACCTTTAAGTAATATAATTAGCATGGGGCTTCCCAAGCTATGTGGCAGAACAACAGATTGCAAATTAGGTACGTGCTCGTGATATCATTAATGCAAGAAGATGCAATGCAGATGATATAATTCTATGTGAGTTCCAATTGGACAGTGTTAGGCTATGTTTATGCATGATGATGTTGTAATATCTATTTTAGGAATTGGGGAATACTAGTTTGAAATACTTTATATAAGGAAATGGCAGGAAAGCAAATTATGCCAGTAGCTGATAGTTATACCTAGTTTTGATCCACAAAAAATTGTAGATCTGTGTAATTAATAATACCGTGATTTATTATACAGGGTGAGTCAGAAAAAGGAAACCCAAAAGACGCCCCCCCCAAAAAAAAAATACGGTGTCTGTAGGTGACACTGAAACTCCAATTCCATACAAAATACTCTGATATGCAGCTGTTATTGCTTGATTAATAACAGCTGATAACGGGATTAATAATGTAAATCTCCTACATTTTGCACACATTTAAAGGTGCATTTCGTGACCTTAACACCTCCAAATTTGTTTACGGGTCATTAGATATCCTCAAAAAAGGTTGTTTCCAATTTCAGTTAATTATGACGGTGAGTTTTGATGGTATGAGCGAGTGATCGTTTTAAACTGTCCCTAGGTCACTGTATTGTGATTGTCAATTTACGGACAGAAAATACAACATAGTCGAATATGCGCGCAAGATTAGGCACACATACTATGTAGGCCAACGGTTCTGATGATATAAAAATGTTAATAATTTGCAGGTAAGTCGGGGGTCGAGGCTGTTGATCATGAAATACCCTTTAAGACTAGATGACACAGTGCTCTTTCTATTTGTACTCTGTGGCTGGTATTTCAAAATATTGTAAAAGTTAAAATGTAACCGGTGAGAAAATTTTATCACCCGTTACAGCACATCACTATGTATGTTGGAATGAAAAAAGGTCCACTCATGTAGGACTAAGCCTGGTTTAAACCCAGGTCTAAAGTTAGACTCCCTTTCAGGATACCAACCAGTATGTTTCATCTTTCTTTGCAAATTCTCTATAGAATCAAGATACATTAAAATCAATCTACACCAGCCTCACCTGCGCATATCACTGATCCACGCCAATGACCTCCATTGCAACCGACGCCTTCAAGGGCGATACATTTAATAGGTAGGGGATGTTCACCACTTTGGAACAATGTGTAGCCAGGATTACACATAACCTCACATGTTGATCCGTAAGTAGAATGACACGACCCTGTTATCACGTATCCATTTGTAGGAGGTATAAATTCTGGGCAAAGGACAGCTAAATAAAAATATTCAAACCAAAAACACATTCAATACAACAACCTTTAACTGTGGAAAATAATCAAAATGGCAAACATAGTAAAAATGCTGCCTGTCCGCGTCTTAGAACTATTACTACTCCTCCTCAAGCTCCTCCTACTAACGCTTCTATTATATTAATTATATACTACTACAGTGTACTGCGACACGAAAACGCGGACCAAAATCGACATTGCAAGTAGGCTTTCTCGCTCATTCAGTGGAAACCTTCTTTCTGGCCATGGGAAAGGAAATATTGGTAATTTTGATTACATACTTCGCCAAAGTAAACTATTTTTCCACTATAAATTCTAATAAATATTTTAATTACCATTTATTGGGTATGTCAATCGTAAAGGTGACACATTTTCATGAAAATGAATAAAACGCCATCTCAATTTCTTTTTCTGAATGTCAGTGACTAAGGGACATACACTATGGTACATTGACTCAAGAAAATAATGGCGTTATTAATAAGTAAACCCACCCGGTATGTAGCGGACAAAGCACTTCAGATTCTGTTTTTTTATTTGGAACTGCAGAGCCATTGTTACTGTCCATGCAGTTGAACAAATTTCAGGTGTTACCAAGACCCAGTTTAGATTGAGCTGCCTCGTTCGCGATTAAAATAAACATTGTATATTTCATCATTTATTGAAAAAAGAAAGGAATGTTAACAAAACTCATGGTAGATATGTTGCTTGTAAGCTGTGACCAAGATCAATAACTTATTGTTTTTAGAAGAATACAAACGAAGGGGTCTAGCGACCTATGCTAACAACGCGGTAAATTGAATAAAAATGGCGTTACGCGGCAAGCTACTGAAAATTAAGTTTTGTTTCTGCTCAAAGATGTTAGGTCACAGTCTGCCAGGCAACTTTCTTTCATGATTTTTGTTCATCTTTGTTTCCTTTTCGGAAAAATGATGAAATAGACAGTCAAGGTTAATTGAACGCACAGTAGAGCCCAAAGTTAATTTATTAGTGAAAGAGGACAAATATCTTATGCTTTGCGTCATGAAAAAATCAGGGTGGTGGTAGCACCCGATTTTTTTTTCAACTGCATGGGTAATAACAATGCAGCATGATGTGCATTTACTGGTCACTGGTATTTATAGAAATTGTGATGGCATTTTATTCATTTTCAAACATATGTGCAACTTTTGGAGTTGATATATCCCAGATTATTGAATGGTATAATATTAAATAATAATCTGTGCCGATATGCGGCATCAAAGTCCTTATCCAAGCATCTTTCTCTCTTTGACCCCATTGCTTATTTGTGTAAAATCAATACACACGGATTATAGCGTTGTACCGCAGGGTGGCCATTGAAAACTCCAAAAAAGGAAATGTTTGTTTAGGGGCTTTTGCGTCTTTCGGGCGGTGTATCTCAACCATTCTCGGACACATTTTTACAAGCGAGGTGTCAAATGGAACCGCAAGACCTATGCAATAAACTACGTACTACTACTGCTGCTACTACTACTTCTTCTATCGTTAAAAATAGATTCACAGAAATCCGCATTATCGTATTCTTTTCCAGGGCCGTTCCTAGGTGGGTGACCCCATTGACAGCATTCTGTTGCATTCCGTCAGCAAAATTAGCCTTTAGTTGGCAAATATGTTGACTTGTTGCCAAAATCGGTATTAATGTAAGCAAAGTGGGTGGAATAGTTTAGTAACATAAATTTACTTTATTACTGGCATTACTGAAAATTGAGTTGAAAGTTGTGTGCCCGCCCTCCACCCCAGTCGTTGCCGTTGGCTCATATATTCGAACAGACGGCGATCGCATCGAGCCGATTTTATTTTTAAATTGTGTCGCCAAATCGACAGTTTGGTCAACATCACGGGCCCCTTTAAAATAGTCTGGGGACGCCCCTGATTTTTTCTCATATCCTCCACATTATCACCATTCCCATCGTTAACAGCGATACTTGCTTTGTCGTATCATAAATATAGTGTCTTTGTTGCTATGAGATCTGAAAATCACCATGACTACCACCTTGATTAAAACTAATTTAAAGTTATTAATCGAAACATAATATAAATCTAATATCATGGCACTTACGTTGACACATCGCTGCCGTGTCATTCCATTCTCCCCGAGGTGCCGAGGCGCTCCCGGTGTTGTCACAAGTAACGGTATTGCTTCCAAAGATGCATTTACCTGTCGCACAGGTGAAGGTGCATATCGAGCCGTACACATTTTGATGACTACATGAAATGTTCTCGTATAATCCGGGCTTAAACGTTTGACATCTGGAAACTGATGAGATATGAATAAGTGGAACTCGAACAACGAATGGAAAAGAACATACTAAAAATAAGCAGGGCAATATCAAGTCACGGTATTTTATACTTCATGATACTATTAATTACCCCCTGTTTGTTCACGCAATACGGAAAAATACCTATGGTTGGGTGCTACGGCCTCCTGTGATACGGCACCCAACCATAGGGTTTCACACCACTAAATGCTGGTTCCATTCGTTCCTGTACAAAATGGCCGAGATGAAAACGTCATTTTCTCCTCAATGGAACATCTCAGACCTTAAAGCTAACATTCTGCTTGAAGGGCATCATATCTCCTACCCAATCAATCATGACATTAGGGTAGTTATCCCCAAAATTTTCGAGCTACTGGACCGTGAAGACTAGCATGCACCGTGGACCCTGGAGGTCAGAGCACTTTTTCAGTCAGGTGTTCCCTGTAAGAATACGGTTAAAATTGGTTTGTCGGATCAAAATAACATATCAATGACAACCATTTTTTGATATTCCTACAGACTTTATACTTAATATTGATAGCAACCATGATTTGCAACACAGGTCTCGCAATTTCTCTCAGTTTTTAGGGTATACTTAGGCGAGGGTCACAAAAAAACCCGCCTCATCTGCAGTGGGGGCTGGACTTACCTGTTTCTCAAGTTATTTACTGGTGTGAATCCATACGTATTTTCCGTATTGTGTAGAACAAACAGGGATAACGAATTTATCATTTAGTAGACATGAATGTTGAAGTGGTAATTAAGCCTAAAGTAGATCACATCTAAATCTGGAATAGCACAGCCAGAGTTAGATCATATCATGGCCAAGCACTTTCCAAATTAAAAACAAGCTCAGTAGTAGTAGGCCTAGACCACAGCCTCAGGCCCCCTAGTCTAGGCCTAGTTCTAGAATCATCTATGGATGCCTACAAAGTACAAATCAACAACAACAAACTCAGTCATTGTAGACCAGCTACAGTTTTAGCTGCCATTCCCAATGCCCTACAAGGCAGTCCAAGACCAGGCTGTCATATTGACACAGTCACTCACAGTCACATGCACATTGAAAATATTTATACATGAAGAACATAGGAATAAATCACTTTATCATTTAGTAGACATGAATGGTGAATGCTGATTGGTTAATGTCCCAATTAATATTTTCCCGTATTACCAGAGTAATTTTTCATTACTCACTGGATATGAGCCCGTATTACGTAATGCTTACACCAAGTATCAAGTCCCCCTGATTTACATGCATTCAAATCTATAGATGTAATGATCTTGCGCATCTGTGGAAGAGACTGTTTTGGTCCACCACCCTCTGAAGAGCACAATCCAATATGGCCTTTTTTGTTCAACACAAGTGGGTAGACGTTTCATATAGAATTCCCACGGATGCAAATGAGGTATTACAATTGATTCCGTCAAGCGCTATATGTCGTTGAGCAGTAGCGCTTGACGGAATGAATGGCGATACCTCATTTGCATCAATGGGACTTCTATATGAAACGTCTACCCACAAGTGTGACTGCTGCTGGCAATCCCAAACAAATATTTCTACTTGATACATTTTCCCTATGTTTTTCATGTACAAAAACATGTTTAAGTTCCCCTTGAGTTTTGGAGAAATAGTGACCAATGTAATGTCTTTCAAAGAGGTAAGTTAGGGCTTTTCCTGTAGCCTACTACAGTGGCACACTTCACTGGCTGCAGAATTCAGCTCACTGCCCTGCATCAGTGTAAACTGTGTCCATGACATCTTGGTCTAGGACTGCCTTGTTGAGCATTGGGAATGGCAGCTAAACTGTACATAGCAGGACTATGATGACTGAGTTTATGTTGCTGTGCAGTTTAGTCGAACTTGTTGATTTGTACTTTGTAGGCCTCCATACAGGCCTAGTCTACTACTAGTACTAGGCCTACTGTCAGTGTCACTCTTTCTGATAGATTCTGTGGCTGTGCTAATTCAGATTTAAATAAAATTTAATCTAATCTACTTTAGGCTTTCTACTTAAAATATTCATGTCTACTAAATGATAAATTCGTTACCCCCTGTTTGTTCTCACGCAATACGGAAAAATATGGTTTGTTTCCAATATCACATTCGGCCTACGGCCTCATGTGATATTGGAAACAATTCATTGAAAAGTTGTCCGTATTGCGTGAACAAACAGGGGATAACTAATAGTATCAATGTGTTTTGCACTGCAGCATCACTTACAGCAGTGTGTTGCAAAAAATGCAATATTGGATTGTGCTTCTCAGAGAGGGCTGGCAGAGCAGTCTCTTCCACAGATGCACAAGATCATTACACATAGATTTTTATGTATGTAAAGTTGGTAATCACCAATATGGAATATATTACGTGGTTAGCAAATTTCTACCACGCAATACGGAAATATATTAATTAGCTGTTAACCAATGTGATTCAAGTTTTCATGTCTACTAAACGATAAATTGAAATATCGTCGGGTGTATTACATAGTGACGGATGTTAAACAAAATACGAATTTTTGTTTCTGAGAAAATCGCATTTGAAAAATCGCAAACTCTGGAGGGTCCGTACACATCCCCACATACGATTCAAAGGATCAATCCGATTAAGAAACGATATTAATAACTGGAATTTTTTAAAGCTAATATTCATGAATTCTTACTTGATAATATGGATGTAATACATTGGAAAAGTTAACCATCATATCCGTCACATCAAAAAATACGCAAATCGGCGATTATGTTCATGACATAGTGACGGATGTTGATTTTTCCCTATACTACAGCGTTATTCAGCATCCGTCATTATGGAAAACAGGAATCGGCGTTTTCTGAACATCCGTCAAACCAACGTCCGTCATCGCGAATCTGCTCAATTTGTTTTATTACATAATGACGGATGTTGAGTGGATTGCCGCGATTTTCCGCTTTGAACTGTAAATATAATATAAATTTCTACTAATATCGATATTTATAAATTAATTACATATTTTGCTTGTGTCAGTTATAAATTTAAAATGAGAACATTTACTAACAAAAGTACTTAAAAAGCCTTGGTGGGAAATCAAATATACACTTCTTTGACAGAGGGTTCAACATCCGTCACTATGTAATACACCTAAGTCTCTGTTATGCAGCATACGTCAAAATTGCAAAATTTCTAATTAAGATTATTAATTAATGAAGTACTTGTAAGGTTCGGCACTTGGCATGTTTGAAGATTTTGATATTTAGTACCATTTCCCTTAATTTCGTAAAAATGATAAAAATTCAACATCCGTCACTATGTAATACACCCGACGATATGTATCGCTCAACACAATTAATTTAAGATGGGTTGTAAATGAAATCAAGATCACTTGCCATCATAGATCCACAGGCAATGTAAATTGAAACTTTAGCTAAAAAGACAAATCTCGTAATTACCTCTTATTGTCAGTTGCATTATTCGTGAAGCTTTGTTGCCTGCCTCATCTTCAGCTTCGTATTCAAGTGTGTGCAAGCCTTCATCCAGTGTGGTAGGCCTAAGATTGGCATTAGTAGGTTGGGAGTCGATGCTGACTAATTTTGCTTCGATTTCTCCAGAAACGTCGTCGATAGCCTAAAAAAGAAATACTTCAAATTTTCACTAATTTTCAAGAAAAGAACAAGCGGTATGAAGAATATTAAGTGTTTCAAAAAGCAAGGTTAAGGTTACTTGCACCTTTTATATTGTTGTTAGTTTTACCATTGAGTTTTTATTACTATAATAACTCCATGGTGTTACATTAGGGACCTTTCTGTATTTGTTGGAGGTCGAGTAATAATCTCAGTTTAAGCATTTTCCATTCTTATTTAGACATATCTTTACCGTAAAACAAATCTGGCCTAGCGTCGATTTCGGTATACCACTTACAAAAACGGGCTCCCAGTTATAATCCAATATTGCATAGGTTTCCCGGATGACGGCAAGTAGTGAGATCTCTTCTAAAGGTGGGAGCACAGGAGGGCTTAAATCTAAAACATAAAGTAACAACCGTATGTGCTGCTTTACTTCGATATAATCACTCATCATACTTATTACATTAGGTATACTTCTTGATATGTTTTGAAAATAATAAAATTTTACCTTTGCACATTGGATGCTGCCCACTCCAGTACCCGTCTGTGCATCCAGAACCCATGGGCGCCAGGCAGAGCCGATGTGTACTGCCACTATGTAACAAATAGCCTGCATTGCAGGCTATTTCACATTCATCGCCATAATTAGTGGTGCAAGAGCCATTTACGAAATGGCCATTTGTTGGCGATGGTAGTTCAGGACATTGGACAACTGTAAACATGGTAAAGCAATCAAGCCAAAAAAGTCAGCTACATCTATTTTGAATATTTAAGCTAAGCGTAAATAAATGCTGGATTTTGTTTTACTTAGAGGTATTTAATAGCACACAAGTAGTAATATTCTAGGTCTTAATATTTCAAATCAAGCCTTAAAGAGTATTGATATATTAATAATCTGGGCAAAACTTTTTTGTAACATGTTATAGTGTTAATGTTGACAATATTAACACTAACAACTTTTCAAATATCACGAGTTTCGCTTGACGAGTACTTGTGTGTAAAAAAATTAACTCCTATACATACTAATTGTTAATACGTTAAAGTGTTAATAAAGTATCAAAAAGTGTTTAACCCTTAAATAATATTTTCTTTAGAGTGTATTGTGATGGAGGGATTTCCAATTTATATTAAAGTAGCCAACTTACGCTGACAGGAAGGTTGTCCTTCACTCCATCCACTGATTGGAAGAGTGCAAGTGCCAACATTTTCACAGACTGCTGAAGTAGTCCCAACTAAGCAATGGCCAGAAGGACAATTGAAGGAACATATCGACCCCAGTACGTTGTTATGGGAGCATGAAATAGCGACATTGCCAGCACTATTCATTGGATCACATCTGACAACTAATAGCAAAGGACCAAATATTATTTCTACCATAAAATTGGAAGCCGAAGCAAAACACTTCTTAAAAGTGATACTCATACAAGGGCGTTTTCAGAATCAAATTTTGGGTCTATGGAGGTAGTGGCGGCCAAAAAAACCCACAAATTTAATGTCGTCATTGGTTTAACACTTAACTGCACAAGGGATTTGCACGTTCAATAGTGCACATCGGGGGCACACAGGGACCCATGCATTATATAAACACTTTTCCAAAGGATTTTTTTAGATGAAATTCACCACATGGTAGAAGGCTTCAAAGACATCAACAACGAAGAAATAAAAATTAAAAAAAAAAGTTCAGTAACAAATTTAGAGCAAAACGTTGATTTTAATTTTGCGTCAATCGGTAAAGAATGAACTCTATTTACCATTTTAAACACAAATATAAATATCTCATGCCATTCTACATTTTTAGGGTTACTTATTTACCTATGGTAAGGTTCTACAGTGAACCGCAATAAGATGAATATAAAATATAATGGCACTAATGACCTACTATACTTTCCAAGAATATTTTGATTAATTACATATTTTGTTTATATCACTTGTTGTATGCATTATGAAAATTAGATTCACAATAACTCTATTAGGAACACTAGCAGTGATCCACCCGAATGAATGAAATATTTGAAATTTGCAGGAGTAGCTTAAAAGTGAAGGGTAAGTCTGTAGAATTCTCATAAGTTATTTTTCCAACTAAAGAAAATGGCAAAAAAGGGAGAAAACAGCATGTGCAAATCTCCATTCGATTACGTATTATAGTAATGACTAAAATATCCGATTTTGTCCTTATTGGGTTGCTTTTGGTCTTATAACATGTAGGACATGTTAGGATATACCTATACTTGTCACAGACATGCAAGAATCAGATTTTTGATTATTTGTTGTCGATTTTTTGTTAATTTTGCAAATCGCAAATAGTGAATTTAAGGTTATTTATTTTTGTAATGGGTACTTCGGTTTAGTGCATAACGGGTGGGGGTTCTTGGGGACCCATGCTAATTAGAGCAAACACGACGCAATGGTTTTGGACTTTTTGCGTCATTGCAAGCGCAACTAAATGTTAGACAAATATAAACTAACTATTTTGCAGCGTTGCTATATTGGATGAGGCTTGGCCGCAATCGTCTGGAATCCTATGAGGAATCTACTTAGAGCCTGAAAAATATTGAAAGCTATAGACCAGTTAACAGCAATGTTTGTAAACATGTTAGGGCCTGGTATCTTGAAATAGGTCGGCCTGACTGTTTCACACTGGATAATTGTATCTGTTATAGTTTTAATACTATGGGCCATAACGATTCGCAGGAATGGATTTGCAGGCAACAAAAGAAGTGACGTAGGATGTTAACTGGTCTATAGGAAAAGAGCTCACCCAGTGTCCATAAATAATACTGCGAGTTATGATGTAACAACCGCCTTAAAGAAAGAACTCATGATTGCAATGATTGTTGTTGTGTGCCTACCTTCAACAGCTAGCTCCATTGTTAATTCACCTACGTTTCCGGCATGATCTACAGCTTCGTACAAGAGCTCGTGTGCACCTTGATGGAATGACGATGGCCTTGCGTCTGTGCTTGATATGGGAACAGAATCAATGCTGACAAGCCTGGCTGTTATCGCACCAGACACAACATCAATTGACTGCAAACAAAGATTACAATAACTCATAAATATGTACAAGATTTCAGTAGGATGTGCAATGAATGGTTTTATATTTTATAGGTGGGTGCCCCGATCGACAACCTCGTCCCCCACATTACTCCACCAAAATGGAGATTTTGGTATCAGAAGAAAATCATATTTTTCTCATTACCACAGTGAAATATAAGGCGCAGAAATTTTTTTCTTTCGATGTTCTGGACAAAAACGTCTCCAAATTATGTCAACCACATTGATTAAAACACTCCTATGGGCCACTTTTTACTTATACTATCCCAAACGGGTGGACCAATTTATCCAAGAGAAGATCCCGTGTGTATCCCACGAGCCAATCCGATGGCAGATCGTCGACTTTCTAAGAAAGCGATATCACGTGATATCACGTGATCATTGCTAGGGAGAAATTCTGGTAGACGTTTCATATAGAAGTCCCATGGATGGAAATGAGGTATTGCCATTCATTCTTTCAAGCGCTACTGTACAACGTCATACAGCGTATGACGGAATCAATTGTAATACCTCATTTGCATCCATGGGACTTCTATATGAAACGTCTACCGAAAAACCTTTTGGGTATCTATCTCTGGCTGGTTTCAATTTTTAAATAGCTATGTATGTATTGAATTAGACAATAGGGAGGTTAAGAAGAACCATAAACATCTAACGCGAACACCTATTCTTACGTCTGTCTATTGAACATCTTGTAACAGGAGAGTGATTTTAAATAGATAGACGTAAGAATAGACGTTCGCATTATACGTTTATGGTTCTTCCCAACCTCACTATTAATTCTAACCATAACTGGTTCCCAGTTATAATCCACTTCAGCTTGGAAGCTTCTCTCTTCCGCACATACAACTACCCGCTCTGGTCCATTAGGGAAAATAGGAGGATCGGTATCAATAGCTGTGCGAAGAAAAAAAAAACCCTAAAATAATCATCTTTAACTCATAATTAAGAAAACATTATTCGGAGAACAATGAACAGTAATCTTACTTTAATTTAGTTCGTATTTTTACCTCGACACAGCGGCTGCTGCCCACTCCAAACACCAAAACACGATGAACTGCTACCTAACTGCGTTATACATTGTCGATGACTATCTCCCACAATCTCAAAGCCTGAGTTGCACGCAAACTGGCATTGACTACCGTAAGTGTTGGAACACGAGCCAATTTGATGGCCATTTGCAGGTGAGTCCAGGGATGAGCATTGTACAGCTGTGAGGTTATGACAGGGTTAGTTTTAAAGAATATTTCAAGAAAAGATTGCGTAAAGAGATGGTAAATGTATCACTATATATTAATCAGATGTGGCGCTTTTTGAGAATTGCGCAACATATTAATTAAAATTTGCCACTAGAATTAAAGATAGTCACCTAAAAACTTTTTCACTACCAAAGTTGATGGAATTGGACTCTTCGTTTTGATAGAGTAACTATTTACGCATTGTATACGATTCGTTATAGGATACTGTGTATAAGAAAACTTCCGGATCCGGAATTTAAAAAAAATGTGATTTCTATAATCGATTTGAGCTTGGTATTCGCAATAGTACGTGGAGAAGTATTATGCAAAAGCACAATGGTAAGAAAGTTGGGGACCCTCCTAATAAATCATATAATGCCATTATATGGATATGAGACTGCATTATCCTATGGTGCCGTTAAAAAATACAGAAGTGTGCCAAAAAAAGTGCAACATTCAGAATTATTTTTGTGAAAGGCACAAGCATTTTTCGAAAATATGATACAATTCCGTGGGTAGAACGTTTCTTATCTATATTACCTTTTCCCCGATCACTTTGGACGATTTTAAAAGAGATTACGAAAGCCAAATTCACGTTGGGTTTTGCCCACTCTCACTCTCTGTTGTTTGGAAGTTGTTCTGGGGTTATGAGCACGGTGAAGCTGTTGACACCTATTGGGACGGTTTGACAAACCATTTGCAGTAGGCGATTATACTTGGAAGTCATCTCTAGCTGGATTTGTGGTACAAGTGCCCAGCCATATAACCCCTTGTAGATGGTTAAAAGAGAGGTAGTGTTATGTTTCTTTTGCGTGGATTACCTTGGAGTGCCGTTATTATGTTGTTGGTGTTTGCACAGAGATTTTGCTTTTTTTCCGTTCATTGTGCCTCTTTGTCCTTTTAACACTAAGTGCCCAAGCTAAAAAAACTCCGTAGTCCCAAGGGGGGGGGGGGGGGGTTCCTAGAGACCCAACCCACGATAACCACTTTCCAGGGGAGTTTGATCATGGCACTAACACAAATAAAGGGGTGGTGGTCACGTAAGAAACACCGTACCCACAATAAAAATGAATCCGAACTTTGACCTATGGACCTATGGGTAATGAAATTGCACTCTCCGAAAAGGAGGGTCGAACATTTCCATCCTCAGCAACTCCAATAATAAGGTTTTGAACCAAAATATATATATCCACTCTAGAATAACCAATTAAAATATCATTGCAAAATATAACCATATTTATACCATCTTGTATTTTTTCAGAAACTTTCAAAATACCTTATTTTTCCATAGACTTACAGCAGTTAAGAGCACGTCATGAAAAAAAATTTAAAAAATTGATGGCATCAGAATCTAAAAAGGGTTATGTGATTTAAGTATTATTAACTTATAATTAATTGCCTCTAATTGGTATAGTAAATATCTTGATTTTTGCACTTCCGTTAGTGCCCCAAGGGGGGGGGGGGGGTCCTAGGGACCTCTCAACTAATTCTTTTTAATGCAGCCTGGCGGATTGAGCGGATGAATTTTTTTAGTATCAGGAGTAGCGAGCGATTCATAACTCAACAATTAGCAAAAAAAACTCCTTGAAAAAATTTGATTGCGTAACCGAGAATCGCAAAAAAATCAAATGTTGGGCTACTCTGGACCCCCCCCCCCCCTTGGGCACTTACGTGTTAAACTCCATACCTGTCCTGGTTAATTATCACAATTTCTAATGTATTCTTTGTGGCTTCTGGCCTGAATGAAAGTTGTCACTAAAGGTCCGTGGTTCGACGCTACCCAGCGGGCATAGTCGTTTAGAGCGACGTGAAACGGACGTTGGGCACGTCGAAACAGGTCGACGGTTTTTGATAAATTTAGTCGACAAATGTGGCAAAATTGAATCGACGTTTTAAGAACGACGTCAAATCGATTGCATTTCGACATAAATAGTGTATTTAATTTCTAAAACTCTCGACCGTTTTTTCAACGTTCCAGCGTCGATTTGCCCACCGGGTACTAGCCTCGTCCCCAAGGGACCCCGATTGAACCGTAAGTTTAGTCAAAATGTTGGTAAGCAGAAAAAAACTACTTTTTTTTCTTTTTTATCTTAAAGCCAATCCTTAATTCAGGGGGGTTATGTTTCGAAAAATTTGAGTCTACTAGCTATTGAGAATATATCATGATAGGAAAGTGTAACTCTCAGGCTGTCATTTGGATTTTAATTGAGGTGGTAAATTGGACATTCCGTTCAAATTTATGCTCGATTAGCAAGCTAGTCTCGCACGTTCGATGCATTTTTGCAAAAAGTGCTCATCCTGTGATTTTAAGCAAATATAATTTTTTATTATTATGCTCACAAGTAAAGTTGCGTGTTCCGATCGTATTTGTGACCCCCTTATTTATTCGGAAAGTAGTATCGATTTTTTTTTAATGTAATTTTTGAAAGACTGTTTTTCTCATGGTCGTCTTGAAATTTGAGCCCTCCAATCCATTTCATTCTCAAGATATAAACACAAAACCAGCCGTTGTTAGTGGGTACCCATCAAATATTAACAGTATTGGATAGGCTGTGCAAACATACATATCTGCGTTCTACCATCCAAAACCGCAAGTTTGTTTTCCCACGGTACTTGGTGGGGGGTATGTGCAAGTGCTGGCCGGCTCCCATATCAGTAGAGAACCAATACACATTAAATCTTGAACAAGCACGTTTAAAGCTTGCAAAATTAATTTATTAAAACATTCAAATAAATCAGTATGCACTCACCACCAACTCGAAAGCGTTTCTTATGTATTTCTTTATTATCACTCCCCAGTGATATTTAAGCCGATTAATTCAAAAATTAATTTAACTCAGTAGATCATCCACATTTGCACCAAAAGGCACTCAAAAATATAATTATTTTTTAAAATAAATGAAACAAGTATTTCCAAGGTTTGGGCCAAATTAAGAGTTTTGGTATTTTATTATTTTCGATTACGTTTCTCTCAATATTCAATGGTGAAATGTGAAAATCGGATTTTATGAAACGGGAACGAATGTAACTCAAAACAAAAGGTCGTATCCCAACCTTGACCTTTGGCACCGCAACAAGCATCCAACGGGCTGTGAAACCATGACGCCGGCCTTTTGAATTGCGGCGTTCAATTTGAATCTGGGCATACCGTTTTCTAATGGTTCAGCTCCTGTGCCATGGCAACCATATCACAAATCCGGCTTCATGGTTCTCTGCGACCTCTACCCCCTGACCTTCTCCCCAGTATGGTGTGTAAATGCAAGTTACTGGTAATCAGTTACGTTTGATTCCCGGTTTAGCCAATCAGAGGTCCTGTTCAGTTACCATTGGCAAGTACACTATCAAAATAATTCCATGTTCAAAACTTTTAAAGGCGCACAAGTAATGAATTACGATATGCATAAGTAATATATTGGTTAAAGTCAAGAAAATATGGGCAGTCGAAGTCGAACTCCCTGGTCGGGTTAAAAACGTAGCCCCCTTAATCTGTAAGATGTATTTGCACTGAGAGATATAATGCCAGCTTTTACAATCAATACTACTACCTGAATTAAAAATTTCAAATGCTTATTCTGTTCACACGTTGAAAGTTAAGCACCAAATCCAACGCTTTCAAATAAATTTACGCTACTGCCAAGATTAAACATGTTCCAAGTGAAAGTAGCCCAACTGGAATTGTACACCTTTTCACTTAATTGAAAATATCCCTGGATCTAGGACTCAAATGGGATGGGGTAAAATAGGCATTCATAAAGCAACTTTTTGACACTCTGCATGGGGTATTCCTATGGATTATTTACAATCGGGTACTAGGCTCACTGGAGGTGAAACTAGTGTTATTTCCCTTAATTAACAAGTTTTATTGTAGATAAGTCAAATAAAAAAATCACCCAATATTTTGAGGTGTCAAATCGTACTAACGTCTTTATAAATGGTACTTATATTGATAATGTTTTATTTAGGAGAGGACAAATTTATATATATGTAATTCAAAATTCACTAGATTTTAAATATTTCAAGTGTTTATAACAGTTTGACTGATATTTTACAAAATTTAGAAAATCAAAAATTTAAATATTAATATTTCCATTCAAATTTATTATTTATTTGGATATAACGTCTTACTGTACCTTTGCATGTGGGTTTTTCGACCTCCCAGTTTAACATTTTGGATTCGAAACTTAGTACCAGTGTTCACAAATGCTTATGGCGCTGTTACCGTTCGATAACCATCCCAGTTCCAAGGAAGGACGAGTTGGATCCGTAGATGAAACCGTTATTGCATGACATGCTTTGAGGATAGGCCGCAGTCAGTGTGTTACATTTGCTAACTGTAATCAAAGCAAATGATTGCATTTATGGGAAAATAATCTAAAATGTTCATTGCCGATCGAGGGGTTTGCTATGAACATTGAAAACATATACAAAAATTAGCCTATTTTGGAAGCTATATTAAGCGCTCAACCTCTTGGGGTACTCAGCAGTGGGGTGGTGTGTTGTCAATTGTGCATATTTTACAATGAAACTCCCGCTCTTTTGATTCAGACAACGACAATCGCAACCATGAAGTGTATTAAGTGAGGCCTTAAAAACAATACTGGCAATGATCTGTAGTGGGCAATATGGAATAATGGTTACCATGCATGGAGAGGCAGGTAATGTATGTTGGTTATGCCATGTACCAGATATGAACGCACATTTGTCAAGTCATGATGTGTTGGTTGCATATTGTGTCAGGACCTGTAATTCAACAGCGAACAAAACGCTTACATATTACATTATAATAGTTAGCGAAACCTATGAAGATGGAGTCCAAATAAAAGCCAACCAAAAGCCATTCTTAAGGATATTTAAATTCGGAAACAATTAACGGAATAAACCTGTGGTTTTTTTTTTAACTGAAACGCCGTATTCCAACCAACACTATGCCAGATTCCCTGCGGTCAACTAGACATATATTAAAAGTGTATAGACCTTCCAGTTATAGAAGTCGTGACGACTGCATGGTAATGATTTGGATTCGTTTAAGGATTGTAAGGAATTACATCCCATGGTTTTGTCGCATGAGAAACCAAACCAATTCCAGGAAATTGGACTGTACTTCCTACAGAGAGGAAAAAAGTAAATGCTGAAAATAAAAATTAATCAATGTAAATTTACATTTTACATGATTATCGTGATGTTAAACGAACACGTTGAGTTGTTGTTGCTGAATCACTAGCTTCCACCGGCTGGGTTGACTTCGCTGCAACACGACCCTGAGATTTTGCCGAAGTCAAACGAGGGTTGATATAAAGCGCCAGAATTGTCCGAAAAAACTGTTGATAAGGTTAGGAGATAAACTAGCGTGATTGATCAACCAACGCACATTTTCTAATTTTACTAAATGTAGTTCGATCTAGGTGTATAAAGTTTCTTTTGGTTAAAATGATTGCCCTTAGTGTTCCACTAGTTGCAAGAAAGAAATCTTACTGCTTACTACAAGTATCACATGAATAAAGACAACTTTATAACGTTTTGTCATCA